>APFE031614764.1:36199-166003 GCA_000404065.3 Pinus taeda | reverse complement strand
GAAAACAAAATAAAATCTCAAGAAAACCACCTAAAGTCGCTAAAGAACCAATCAATTTTGAAACATACGCCTAAAGAATCTAGGGCGTCAAACGAAACACAAACAGTAAGCTTCCAGACCAAAAACACTAGTTGGTGATGAAATCCAACCTCGTAGGATTCAGTACAGAAAGAGCGGGTGGAACAGTTACCCCGGCAACCTGTTTAATGAATAGACTGGACCAAGTTCCTCCACTTTAACCGTCTCGAGTGAAGTGAACCCCCCAGAAAATCCAAGTGAGTCTAGCCGACGTCTGCTCCAGGTACAGTGGGATCTTTCCTCCACCGTCACCTTGGGTAGAATCCTAATATAATGGTCACTAAGGTTACCAACAACAACAAATACACCTGGGGGAACATTCTACGCTCCGACAGCACGCAAGGGCAGAGTATCAAGCTCAATCCCCTTACCGGCTCCTTGACAATGGTCAATCCAAGGTTTACCGATAAGTGATCCCCTGCCTCCTCAACAATAATCTGAGGTTTACCGTTTGTAATACGTGCATGTTTGGCGTCGTTCCCAACGAGGGAGGATTGATCCCCTCACTGGTTCGGACACGAGCTCGTGCTTCTCCTTTAAGAGGAGCGTTCCCAGAGTATAAATGCAACAGCTGGATTTATCCTATCACAAGATAAGCTACTTGTTTGGTTTTGTAGTCTTGGAGAGTTAATTACTCTCCTACTCCAAGACACTAGCATGATCTATATTGGTGCTTCAGAGCCCTAGTAAAAGAAAAATTGCTAAGTTGATTTTACTTTAAGCGTTAATTTTATGGCTTTTCTTTAAGACAAAAGGTAGTGGAGATGAAACTGATGGTGTGTAGACTCGACTCAAATCCACTAAAAAGATGCACCTAGGATGATTTACACTACTTTTCTTTTTCAATGAATTCCCTAACTAAGAGAGTTGGAGAATGCAAACTTTTAATAAAAAAAACTTTATTAATAGACAATCAAAGAAAAAATCTCTTTATCTTTTCCAAGCACACAACACATGACCAATCATTACTTGCACGAAAATTCCTTTCTCTTTCAAAAACTTCAAAAGCTACTTAAAACAAACGTCGCAAAGGAGATCTTTTTGTATTTTCCCTATTTAACAAAGCATATAAAACTATTCTAACAAAAGCAATTGCAAAATTTATAAAAATCTATGAAAACTCACTCAAAAGAAAATCAAAAGGAAATTCACCTAAAAGCAAATCTAAAGAGGCAAAAGCCTACTAAGATGATTCCAGGATGTTTTACTCGGCAACAATCAAACCAAGGACCAGTTCATGCAGAATCATAAACCAGTCAAAACAAAAATCAAACTCTTTTGTTCTTTTCTTAAGAATGAAATTCACAACTTCAATCAACAAGCTACTTTGAAATTACGCAAAGAGACAACAAAAAGGTAGGTTGCTCACACAGGGAGACTTTACGACAGGTCCGACTCCTAAGAAGACTGACAAAACCAGAGAGATCCAAGGTTTCACAACTTCTAAAGTCAAAGTCACTACAGGACCAACGCAAAAATCAAACCCTAAGGCGAGAAATTCTATGAATTTCACTAAAACTCTTGACGCTAACGAAACAAGTTCAGGTGAATATCTCTGACAGATAACCAATGGATCTGGGCAGTAAAAACTAATGAAAGACAAAATCTAAGGGAAAAAATGGAAAAAATGGAAATTTCTCAATTTTTGACAGGGTACGCAGGCAGCCTATTTGCACAGGTGCGTGCACGCTCTGTGTACAAAGCTGCAGTGCATACAGGTATGCACTGTGCTCAACTCAGAGGGTGCGTACGACTAAAAAATGAAGAAAAACTAAAATCTAACTTAACTCTAAGCTAGCCCACCCAAATACACAGTCAAACAGCCAAAAACCAAAAAAGACATGACTCTTTTCAGATCAAAGTGTCACACAAAGGAAAAATCATTCACGTACAGGTACGCACTGTGCTCAACTCAGAGGGTGCATACTACTGAAAAATCAAGAAAAACTAAAATCTAACTTAACTCTAAGCTAGCCCACCCAAATACACAGTCAAACAGCCAAAACCCAAAAAAGACAAGACTCTTTTCAGATCAAAGTGTCACACAAAGGAAAAATCATTCACATCAATGGAGTCCCCAGCGGAGTCCCCAATTTGTCATGCGGAAAGAGTTAATCTTGCGGACAAAACCAACCTCCCTAGAAGCCTAAGACTTTCTAGTGACAAACAAGACAATTAAAAGAAATCCTTCTCTAAACATGCATTTACCACACAAGAAATCAAGTGTTTAGATCCTATCTGTAGTCCAACGCTGTTGTAGTAGTCCAGCCTCGTCGATCCGGATGAGCTCCTCCTTCACTTCGAAACCTGCATTCACTAACAATCAAACGATTAAATAGCACCTGAATATCTCATAAAATAAAACATATTCAACATACAGACCAAGGAGTATATGAAACAACTTATTAATAACAAATTGTTGAGAAGAATGGACTTATTTGTATTAATAGGAAACAAAAGAAACCATTACAACCTGAGCCTTGGTGTTGTGCAAGTTCCTCCCAGGGTCCAGCAAGAGTTTTCCTTTACTTTGATAAGCTCACCCACTTCCAAATGAAACAAGAAAGGATGGTAATCTATCCTCACAAGCTTCTACAAGGAAGTCCTAATTCCAGCAGCATCTACCCTTTGGAATGTTTAGCTTTCAACCTGCCCTCCTCTGGCCCAATGCATGTATTTATAGTGTTCTAGAGGAAGTTAATCAGGTCCAACATCAATGGGATACTCCCTCTTTTGGATGGGGTAGCTCCTCTCTTGATGGGATAAGTTCCTCTTTCATATGGATGCATGAACCATCTGGAGGCGTTCAATACATGTCAAACAATCTTCTAGAATGCTCTAGAAATTACCACAAGTAACTTTTTTAAGATGAAACTCGCGCCTTTTGAACTTTACAAGAGTACGCACCCATCCCTTGACTTACAGAGTGTACAAGTACGCAGGTACAATGAGCTTGGGATGTGTACATGCAGGCAATGTAGAGAGAACCTGCGTACCCAGAGATAAACATGTTTTTTAATGACTTTCTCTTTTTCTTGAAGTTTGACATGGAGCGCAGAGGTATAAGGCTTGCCAAGGAAGATAATATGACTGTTGATGGAGCCATATTAACTGTAGATAGTCATGGCGACAAATTTCAGTGTAACACCCCTCTCAACTGTTTCTCATATAATCGAACACTGAAGTAGACATGTTGAACTGACCTGTACCGAGGTGAAATGTTATTAGTGGATAGACTCTATTTCAAGTCATAATGCTATAAAATGAGCTAGGGATTAGTGCAATACTCTTACCTGTAGATCGCCATATCAAATTGAACAAGTTATTCACCATAAGTATAGAATATTGTTGGAGATAAAGAAACACACACACACACACATACAGAATAAAAACAAGAAAAAAAGTCAATTTATGGCCAAAGTAAATGGAAATCTCAGCATACTTGTAACCAGGATCATCATGGAGTTTCCTTTATGTTTGGAGAGGACTGCAAGTGGTATAGTTAATTAAAAATACTTTCCACTGAATACATTTTGAAAATAAAATAGAAAAGGAAGTGGAACAAAGATGAGGCAGGTAAGAGCAAGTTGTAGCACACCTAACAAAGTAGTGTATGAATTTCATAAGCTCGTCTAGGAAAAGGCAACATGGGGAACGTAGACCAGGCATTAACACCAAGTTTGACAATGGCTTTCCTTTACCAATAAAACCCAAAATTCTTAAAACAACAAGAATAATGTATGTTAGAGTTCCAGTAAGAAAATATTTTAGAGAACTCTACCTGTGAAGCATAGTCGTACCCTTGAAGCTTGGGGTTATGAATGAAACCTCCAGATAACAAAGAGATATTTCAAACCCCATAAAAATCCATTCTACCAAACGTTGTGGACATAATAGAAATTTACAAACTACGAACCTTAGAAAAACTACTAGTCATTTGAAATCCAAGCCAACAATTATGTGTTTCCAGAGGTTGAGGGTATTGACACAAAAGTAGGTTAAAGCTAGGTAGTTGTTCCTTCTTCCTCATTATCACATGGCATAGCCCAGAGAAAACAGGTAATCATCAAATGTGTAGAGAAAAATATGCAAAGGGATTTAGGGTTCAATAGGTGTTTGACCCACCATTGATTTGCTTCGCATCATCCTATCCATTCACATAAACCAAAGTTTGAAGCCTCCCATGTGACATGCAAATGGTGCACGATGAGTTGGATTGATGGTATTGGTTACTTGATTTTCCAAGTGTACTTCCTTCCATACCTTCTAACAATTGTTCCATAAATATTTTAAATAGCGTGTTAAAATGATAAGACTTCAAAATATAGATTTTATAACGATATATACGATTTTCTAATCACCCTCAGTTTTGCAATCGCAATATAGTTAAATATGTGTGATAACAAAGGGATAGATATGTGCCCCCTTGGATTTTTGGAAACTATGGTAATAAAACCTAGTGATAGACTACCTTAGTAATTAAGCAAAGGCATAAAAGAATATTCACCATATTTAGAGTGGTGGTTTATCACCTTCATCATCCAAACTTTACGATTTTTTAACATAAATGAAGAACAAAAACAATTGACAAATATAGTGAATTCCAATAATAAAAAAAGAGATAATTATAATTGATTATAAAATATGTGGGCTATGTGTTGTTCCTATCACTAGTATATACTAAGTACATTATTAAAACAAGATGAAGGTTACAATTATCTTCATAAAACATATAAAAAAAATATATCTTAACATTACAGTACATGAATAGGATAAAGTGGTATCATAACCGTAGGTTAGCACTAAGCCTACAATGGACAATCACAATCAAGAGAAAACTATGTATTGAAATATAATTATGAGAATACTGATAGCATATTGTGTTGTCTTATAAGGGACATAGGTGATGCACACTGTTAGAGGATGGCAGAGGAATTTCGTCCAACCATAATAGGTGGTGAATATTTATATGTTAAATTAGGAGGAGGCATCACTACACCTAACTCCCAGCTTATGGAGGTTATAAGAAACCTGCAACAAGAACTGGCTCAGCTCAGAAACAACAATGAGCATATGCTGAGGGCGAGTGAGGAGAAGGAACGTATAATAAGGGAGTTGACTCAGAAGTCCTATCATAGAAGAATATGACTAGAAGAAGTAAAAAGGAAAGAGGTGTCAACAAAGTCAAATAAGTTTGAAAGTGTAGAGGAGTCAGACAAAGGATATTCAAGATCACAGAAGAAAAACAAGAAAATCAAGTTACGAGGAGAATTTAGAAAAATCAAACCCCTTAATTTTGATGGAAAAAAAAAGGAAGATGCACAAGTCCAGCTTCTTAACAATATCAAATAATTTCAGGTATGTGAGTATGAAAGTAATTTGAAGTATTGGCTGGCTATATACTTGTTGCAGGGTAAAACTGCTCCGGTGGGAAGAGGCCAAAAGTGTGCATCTATTGGAAGAGAAGACAGTTTTATGGAAGGAATTTCATAAATGATTTAAGTATCCATACCTGAGCGAATGATATTAGGATGATATTGCTAACAAATTCCATGAATTAAGGTTGGGGTAACTCACTATGGATGAGATTGTAGTGAAATTTACAAACTTATCATGGTATGTGCCCTATATTAAAGAGGAGAAGGAAAAAGTACATATATTTTTTAACCATTTAAAATACCTTAAAAGGAAGCGATTGAGTTTGAAAATCCTAAATAAATGGATAAGGTGGTAAGAAAAGCTAGATTATGCTATCAACAATTCAAAAATCGAAGCGAAGGCATGAAACCATGGCAAAGTAAGGACACAAATAGTTCTATAGATAAAAGAAAAAATCCTCCTTATTTAAATTTTTTCAAGAAAGATCATCAGAGAAGTAAATTCAGCAAGGGAAATTCAATTCAACCTACACAGTCCTACACTAGTTCAAAGTCCATGGAGTTGAATAGTGAAAATAATAGTGGAGTCAAGGAAAGGGATTTGATGAAGTGCTAGGGTTGCGACAACCCACACTTATTAATATATTGTTTGCATAATCCATGGTTTGTTCATAATATCCAACCAATTCATGAAGAAACAACTCTGAATGATGTTTCTAGATACATTCCTAGGATTAGTGCAGCACATTAGGATAAATAGGCTGAACATTGATCTACCATGATAGAAGGTATGATTTTGAACTAGTTTGTTTCTATTTTAATTGATCCAGGGGCTAGTTTAAGTTATATTAGTCTGAAAACTATTGAAAGATGTAAATTAAAATTTGGTTAGTATAGTTAGCAACTAATACCAAAACAAAGGTGACCAGATAGATCAAACAATTCACCATTGATTTAAATGGGTACCCTATAGAAGCAAATTTAAACATCATTCCATTAGGATCTTATGATATATTAATGGGCATGGATTGATTAGAAAAACATAGAGTTGTTATAATTTTTTTGGAGAAAACAGTGAGTTGTATAGGTATGGATGGGAAGAATTACTTACTTAGAGGTAAAGAAAAACCAATATTAGTCCAAAAAATTTCAGCCTTATAGCTGAAAAGGAATGTTGGGAAAGGATGCCAGTTATACATTTTACAGGTGGAAACAAATAGAGAAAAAAATGACAAGGAAAATTTATATACTTTAACAATTATCAGTGAGTTCCAACATGTTTTTCTAGAGGTAATTTTTGGCTTAACCCCTTGTTGAGACATATATTTCTCCATTGATTTGGTACGAGGTGATACCCCAGTATCTAGAACCCCTTACAGAATGAGTATACCAGAGATAATGGAGCTGAAAATGCAACTACATGAATTGTTAAATAAATTTTATATCAGACCCGATGTTTCAACATGGGGAGGCCCTGTGCTATTTTTCATGAGAAAATATGGCACATTTAGAATTTGCATTGATTATCAAAAATTGAACAAGTTAACTATCAAAAACAAATATCCACTACCCCGGATTGATTACCTGATTGATCAAGTAAGGGGATTAATTATCTTTTCAAATATCTATTTAAGGGCTGGATATCACCAACTATGAATAAAACATGAAGATATTCACAAAAAATATTTTAGAAGCAGGTATGATAACTATGACTTCGTAGTTTTACCCTTTGGTCTTGCTAATGCACCAACAACCTTCATGTGTCTAATGAATAATGCGCTTCACAAATACCTTGAGAGGTTTGTGTTAGTATTCATAAATGACATGCTAGCATACTCTAAAGATGAAGAAGAGCATGAGGAACATCTCATATTTCTATTACAACTATTAAGGAAACATCATCTTTACGCAAAACTCAACAAATGTGTGTTTTACAAAAGCAGAATATAATAATTAAGACACATTATTTCTAAGGAAGGGCTATCACTGGACCCTTAAAAGGTGAGGGTGAATATGAACTAGCCCACACCTAAGGATGTGTCAACAATTCATTCATTTATGTGGATTGCAGGATATTATCGAATATTTGTAGAAGGTTTTCCCAAGGTAGCTTACCCCATCACCTCCCTATATAAAAAGGGAATAAAGTTTAAATGGAGAGCCAAATATCATGAAAGTTTGGACAAGTTGAAGTAATTATTAACAACAACCCCTATACTAAAAATTGCATATAAAAATAACGAATTTACCATCTGTATAGATGCCTTCTTGGAAGGACTTGGGGGTCCGTTGATGGAGGAAAATGCAATAGTAGCCTATGAGTCTAGAAAGCTGATACAACAGGAAAAGAATTATGTTGTATATAATTTAGAGCTAGCCATAGTGATACATGCTCTAAAAATGTAGAGGCATTATCTATTAGAACAAAATTTGTTTTGGTAACAGACGAAATTAGCCTGAAATGCTTCTTTACCCATGCCGATTTCAATGCTAGAAAAGTAAGGTGGCTAGCTGTCCTTAGTGAGTTTCAATTTGATATAAAACACATAAAAGAAAAAGAGAAAAAATTGTAGATTCTCTGAGTAGGCATGCCCATGCAATGATAGGGAGGTATGTGAGAAGATATAATATATATTCCAAGGAATAGATTACAAATTGAATACAAATAGATCCTCAATATCTGGAAATTCATTAGAAATTACAGCAAAAGGAAATTCTAGGATAGCTGAAAATTCAGAAAATTTGTTAATGTACAACAACAGATTGTATATTCCTAATGTGGTCGAGCTAGAACAAATGATACTAAATGAGTACCATAATAAACCATATGCAAGTCATCTAGGATACTAAAAGATGATAACAACATTAAGAAAAAACATGTTCTTGTTGGGTATGAAGAGTGATGTAGTAGAATATTTATCCAAATGAACAGAATGTTAACAAGTAAAGGTGGAACGTCAACATCTTGCCAGATTGCTAAATCCATTCCCCATTCCTAAATGGAAGTGGGAGGTAATTTCAATCGATTTAATTACTGGGCTACCCAAAACAAAGCACCAACACTACTCCATCATGGTGGTGGTAGACACCTTGAAAAAAGTAGCACTTTTTGTACGAGTGAAGTCTACTTTTGGAACTACTCAGATTGCCAACATCTTCATGAAGGAAAGCACTTGACTACATGGTGTAGAAAAAAATGATAGTGTGAGACAAAGATACTAAATTTACCTCCATGTTTTGGAAAAATATGTTTGGGGGCATGGGGACTCAATTAAACTTTAGTACTGCATATCATCCTCAAATAGATGGAAAAAAAGAAAGGAAAAATCAAATTCTAGATGATATGTTACGAACGTATGTCATGGATAGGCCTACCAAATGAGAGGTTTTTTTGCATTTAGCAAAATTTTCCTATACCAACCACTACCCAGTTTCAATTAAAATGAGCCGTTTTGAAGCATTTTATGGAAGAAAATGCCACACACCACTCAACTAAAGTCAACTAGAAGATAGATTGATATTAGGACCGACTGGTTTGGCGGAAATGGAATAGGTAGTGTAAAAAATTGGACATAATATTAAAATAACACAAGACAGAAAAAAATGTTACGCAGATAAGAAAATAATGCATTAAGAATTTAATATTGGAGACCATGTTTACTTATGAATAAAACCCAAGAAAAGTACACTAAGAACTGGTACTTTTGAAAAGTTGGCACCATAGTTTTGTGGACCTTTTGCAATTTTAGACAGACTTGGTCCAGTGGAATATCAACTAGCTCTTCCCAGTCATATTAAAGTTCATAATCCTTTTCATGTATCCTTATGTTGTGGCCACCAACGACACCCCTACTTATGAAGTGTTATTGCTAATACTAAATAAGTGGGGACCCTCAGTAAAAATCAAAAAATTAGTTAGTGTTACATTTTAGTTTTAGATGAAACTTACAACATCATGGACTTAGGTAAATACCTTGAAAAATCTAAAAAACCTAAGTTTCATAATGAAGAAAATTAAATTCACTCCTTAAGAGATATCGCGTCTCGCAAAGAATGATAATGTACCTTCTAATGAGTTAAAATGACAAAAAACAAGATTGCGACGCGAAACCTCATCGCATCGCATACACTAAAGAAACACTCACATTGAAAAAATCTAAAAAAATTGCCGATATGCAATATCGCATATCACGCATTGCAAAAATCACATGAATTGCACAAGGATTATAACGATCTGCGATATTGCGATATTGCGATACTGCGATACTACGATACTGCGATATTGCGATACAGTGACCTTGCAATAAAAAACAACACGATGGTGTTGCGATTTGCGATACTGCGATACCGCAATACTGCAAAATTACGATGTTGCAATATTGTGATACTACGACCTTGCGATAAAAAATAGCACGATGATGTTTTGATTTGCGATACAGCGATCTACGATATTGCAAAGCAAAATTGCAGGACCCCTCCATCCCAGTTGGTTCTGGCTCACTATTTGAGAAAACTTTTTCAGCCAAGAGTTGGTCATGTATTTTAATGCGAAATAATGAGTTATTGCCAGTTGTTAATGAAGTATGGTGTTGTGTTTTTCGAAGAAATAGCTCACGTAAGGTGGCATGTTTTGCATGTCTTCGGCATTTAAAAGTTTTCCTGTCATTAGTCTTTTATCATTACTTCCACCTCAATGTAAACTACAGGAAAGAAGGACGAAGCGTTATGCAAGGTAGTATGCAGAAAACTATCAGGAGGAAAGGCAACGCTCCAATGTACATTTCAGAAGGCACACCTACTCCACTTAAGGAAGAAAAAGAGCCGCAGAACTCTTGTTAGGCATCTATCACATATTTCTCATATACAACAATGGTTGAATGGGTACTGAACGATGTTGGTACCAGAAACAAACAATTTAATTCTCAGAGTCAAGAGCTCACGGAATCACTATTTTTACAAATTTTTAGCTTTATACTGGATGAGAGAAAAAGGCACAAGAGGAAAAAACCACATCAGGGAATCCCGGATCAAGAACCAGAGGCAGTTTCCAATGCACGATTAGCTCTTAGTGCTAATCACACATCGCTAAGAAAAATTGCTCCAAAAGGAAGACCCCTAGTTTCTCAGTCACCTGCAAGCCCCGAAAATTGCAAGAAATCAGTGATAGAAACAAACTGGAAACAGAAGACTCAAGGAAAAGTAGAAGCAATCCAAGGGTTAACCAAGTTGAAATGGGATCTTTACCAGGTGCACATGGTAATGTCACATAGTCATTGGATGAATCTCAAGTACATCATCAATTTTGCTGAGAAGATAATGCCATCTCTTGTCGATTCTGTTTACTTAACTCAACCAAAGATGGTGGACAGTCAGCCGACTCTACTCAGGGAAATACTGAATGCTTGCGACATTAAGGAGTAGATTTAGAGATAGTTAGATAGTAGATTTAATTTTAGAAATAGTTTTGCCTAGAAAGAGGATGGTCATTTAAACCGAATCCTCAATTTTTGTAAATAAGTTATTTAGTTAGTAGTATTTAAACCCTTCTCATGCATTTAGAGAAGGGTCCAGAAATTTATCAAAAACTTGTCCTTAGAACATGCACTTTTGCACCCTCAGAGGAGGTTTTGCTAAATGAATGGAATAGGGTTTATTTGATATTTGCATTTGATATCTGCTATTGATGTTGCACTTCTGTACTCTTAGTGGATGTTAAATCAAGGAGAGATGAATCAATTGCCGCTCGAAGCTCATGAGTAGGACTAGTTATAAATGGTACTTTTATCTCTTAACCATTTCTACTTATGCGCTAAAGTGATATTCAATTTTCAGTTGTTTATATATTACAGCATGGATGTTTGAGTTATCATTTGGAACTTTTGTACGGTGATAACTATTTGTTTATGTTTAGTGTATGAATAGCTCATTTATGCGATAAGTTTTCACAACTGTTTCATCTAACTTCTTATACGAAGTAGTTCATCCTTATGGAATTCCTTTCTTATAATAGCTTAATGATCTTTATTACCAGTTATTGTTTGAAATATTTTTAGATTGCATAGAAGAAAGATCACACCCCGAGTTAGGAAACTGGTCCCATATCCCTAGCCAGACCCGCTATACCAAGTGGATAAGGAGCTGACAACCAAGGTCTGGACTGGGTGGGTATCCGCCTTATTGTTGACCTGATTTTCGGGGCCTTCAACATATTTGGTGCTAGAAGGAGGGCCTGAACTATGAATGGCAAGTAAATCCAAATAAAAATACCATTATGAAAGTATATTTCCCTCACCATCTCCCCCGACTTCTCCATTACACTTAAATCCAGAGTTAGAAGTCGCTAGAGCATCAACCGCTGCTACAAATCCTGACATTTCAGAACAATCTATTATTGAACCTCCCGAAGTCAAATCTCTGATTCACAAACTTCAGCGATTTTCCATTTCCCCTCAAAGATATAATAAATCTCAGGGAAGCGTGACTTCGCAGTATAACCCTGCTCATCCCCTGACCGGATTAAATAGTGAAAAGTTCGGTGTTCGGCCAACCGAATTACCTCTTCCCAAAAGGAAAAGAGCAAGGAATTCACCTAAAGGGTCCGACAGCAAGACTCTTTCATCAACATCATCCATCTCAACCTCTCCACCGCGAAGTCAACCATCCACTCCTCCACCCCAGACCATTACCAATCCACCCATTGGAATCCCTACAACTTCTCCTCAATCATCTGCAATAATAATGACCTCATCTTCCCAACCACAAGGATCATCTCCTGCAAACCCCCCTGTTAGCAGTTCAGCAATGGCCCAGTCTCCATGGAACAACCCTGGGGCAGTCTTAATGCCTGCACCCTTGAGTCAAATACCGGCCCATCCTGAGAAATGGCTGCCCAAGTTCAATCCCGAGGCAGGCATGCTAGCAGAGGAGCACATAAACAACTTTATGCTATCCTTCAACCTCAACGGGGTTACTAATGAAGATGTTGTTGTTTGACTATTTCCTTATACCCTATAAGGAACAGCCGGATCGTGGTACTTCTCATTACCCTCTAGATCTATTACCAGTTGGGACATCTTCCAAGACTAATTTCTAACCATGTTTGGTGATGACAGGTCTACGACAACATTAATCAACGACCTATCCAACCTTAGGGCAGAATATAGAGAACCGATCAAAGATTTCAATCTACGTTTCAACAAAATTCTAAACAAAATTCCTACTGCTTCCCAGCCCAGCGAGGAAGTGTGATGTGAATGGTATATCATTGCATTACCATCGAACATAGAAATCTTCGTGGACAGGGCTAATCAGGGAAAATTTTAGGAACCCCCCCTAAATTTACATATATAATAAATGGGCGAATCTCCATGGTATATAGGAAAAATGGAAGGCAATTTTATCAATAATATGATATGTATATATAATTTTCTGGCGAATCTCTCACGAGGCATGGCGAATATTTTACTCAACTATAAAATCTTATGTTTATTGAATACACAAATAAAATCATTTCATTTCTTTAAAATATCTTTTGAAATCAAAATTACATATCGATAATCTAGTGGGTGTAAGATAAAATACAGAAAGCATGAGAAAAAACCTAATACTATATATAAAACCAAGAAAAATTCAAATTCCTCACTTCTAGGGACCTCATAACCACCCTCCCAATACACAAGTATGTTCCTTTTTGCAATTAGAAAAATTACCCAAATTATAATCCGTTTACTCCACTTCTAGGGACCTCGTAACCACCTTGCCAATACACAAGTATGTTCCCATTTACAATTATAAAAATTACCCAAATTACAATCTGTTTACTCCAGCATATGTTGGAAACTAATAGAAGGATGACTAGTACAATCAATCCATTCCTTTTAGCCCTGTATTTGTTTTAGTTTAAAACAAATGTATACAAATATACTTGTCCAATGTCTATGCTTTAACAATTCACCATAAGATGTTTTTACAATATAATTTCCTAAGTCTATTTAATATCTTCATTATCATAAAAACCAACCTATATCCATCTTAACTCCACATCTACCACTCTCAAGGGGATGAAATCTATTTATCCCTCTGAGCTTAAAAATTACTATTAGTAATTTATAAAAATTAATAAAATTAATAGTTGATTTTTATTTTATTTTTATTTTAACCAAGCTGAAATGTTTAACATACATTAAATTACAACATCCATTTTTACTCTTGATCGGATCAAATATTTTTTTCACTCTATGCTAGTTTGCATATCACGATATTTGATATCTCTCGGGGGTTAGTATATCCAGAGTAAAGATGGATCTATTCTGGTTTAATTCCCCCATTTAAATAGGCTACATTTCAAGTGAATAGCATGAGTCAATACCATGTGCCATTTTTATTTTTATTAATACTAATATTAGGGTTAATAATGTTTTTTTGCATGGTATTAATATAAAAAAAAATGTTTTATTTGTTTACCATACCTCTAGTTTATTTATATTTTTATTAATTTACCATACCATTCATAAATACGTGACTTATGGAGTAAATATAAAAACATGTTTTATTTGTTTACCATACCTCTCTCTTATTTATATTTTTATTAATTTACCATACCTCTTTTACAAATATGGTATTTCGCCCATAGGATTCACTTAAATAAAACCTTTCTTGAGCCTTCATAAATAGAACGAGGGTTATGGACTAAATATAAAAATAGGTTTTATTTATTTACCATGCGTCTAGTTTATTTATATTTTTATTTATTTACCATACCTTTTGAGTAAGTATAAAAAGACGTTTTATTTATTTACCATACCTCCACTTTACTTATATTTTTATTTGTTTACACCCTTGCATCTATATAAAGTGACTTATGGAGTAAATATAAAAAATGCTTTATCTATTTACCATACCTCTCATTTATTTATATTTTTATTAATTTACCATACCTCTTTTATATACCTCTTTTATAAATATGGTATTTGGACCTTTGGCCCATAGGATTCACTTAAATAAAACCTATTCTTGAAAATGGGCCAATGGATTCACTTAAATAAAACCTATTCTTGAAAATGGGCGAATGGAAGGTTGTAACTCCTAATTTCAAGGGCTAAATTTACTTTTTCTACCCGCTCCCTTAAAATAAGGTGGGCTATTTGAGGTGATTTGTAAAAATGTACTTTGATAAAATATTCGCCCACTAAAAATTTAAAACCCCTTAATTTCGCCAAAGGGCGAACATTCGCCCCTAAAATCACCCCTAAATGGGAGCCATGCTTGGTGAGAATGGCCTGAGGCACTCTAAACCTAGAAATAACATGATTGAATAGAAATTGAGCCATTTTTTTACTGTTCGCAGAGTATGTAGGCATCTCTTCAGCCCATTTGGTGAAATAATCCACAACAACGATAATATTCCCATGCCCCTTGGCCACGAGGGTTACAATTCATATAGTCAATGCCCCATTTGGAAAAAGCACCAACAGTAACAACGAAGTGTAGGTGAGTGGGTGGGCAGACATTTTACGCTAATACATTTGGAACTCATGGTACTTGCGAACAACAAGGATGCAATCTATTAGAGTCGGTCTAGTAGCCCTCCATCAGTGATCAAAACTCTTTTCATTTGCAGAAGTAGGTGTCTCATCAGTGTCATCTCATTACATTCCATTAGGCATGCCATAACCCTGATGGAGGAGCTGGTGTCTTTATTTCCCTCTTGGCACTGATGGATCAAGTTCTTTCAGTCAATAAACTCTTTCAAGGTTACTTGTCTTGTCTTAAGGTCAAAAGTCCTAGGTCTAGGGTTTAGGTCCAATTTGTCTTTGAGGTCATGTCTTTAAAATTCAATACATGCCCAGCAGGCTAGAGGGATGACTATCAAAGTATTTCTTCAAAAGATTTAATCTTGTATAGCTAATTTTTACCTTGGATTTAAAAACCCTGTTTTTAAAGACAAGGTCATTTTCTCATTTTTGTAAAAACTTGTAAAAATTCAAAATTCTTCGAAAGTCAGCATGCAGCCCTGGTCCCCTTTGCCAAGATTCCTCAGAAGCTATCCCTACAAAATTTTTCAAGAAAAAGCATTAGTTCAACCAATTTCCGAACAAAAGGAAACCATAAAGTCAGTAGCATTTAAATTTTGAAAAAGTTTCAAGTTATAAACATTAGAAAGAGGGTTTGAGGGGAAATTAATTTAAATCAAGCCTATAAAGCCCCTCTCTCCCTCCATTTGATCATCATTTGCCTCAAAGCAATAGTGAAAGGCGATTTGGAGACAAAATCGGGTGGAATTGCAGAGAGGACCTGCACGCGACCCGTCCATACCTGTGCGCGACTTGTTGGGTGGGCGCAACCTGTCAAGGGGGTCCCAATAGTTGGAAAACAACACGGGCGCGACCTGTTGGGCGCGCGTGACCCGTCCAAACCTGCACGTGACCTGTCGGGAGTTCACCTACAGCAAATTGCTTATAAACTTCAAAAAGACCCCAAATCTCCTCAAGTTTGTAGGTAGACCTTTAATCATTAATGTTTTTTTCCTGCTAAAGCAAAATAATAATGGAAAATGTGCATAAATGCCATCAAGTTGAAAGGGGAAATTCATGTGTATTTAGCTTAAAAATGTCAAAGTGCAAGTAAAGCCAGGGTTTTGTTTTGCTGTTTTCAACCATTTTTTCCCACATCTCATTACCACTTCCCTTGTCAGTTTAACCTAATCTCCCTAACAAAAATACCAAAATCCCTAAAACATCACCCCTATCCCTAAAATTCAATAACATAACCCCATGTTATGATTTCTTCCCTAAATTCCCTTTTTCATATATTTTCCCTTTGTTCCCTCAAAAGGTCCCTTCCGTAACATCTCCCTTGTGTTATTTGTCCCCTTGAAGCAGCATTTCAATAGTTAAAACAACAAGTCATTTGAGCAGAAGCAGCAGTACATTTCAGCCACTTTGCTCTTGAAACCATGTCAGAAACTGAAACCGACTATGAGCAAAATGATGACCGTGAGTCAACATCAGAGGTTGAGGTACAAAGGAGGAGGCGTGGTAAGAGTGGTCACCATGTGAGAGAGGAGCCCACCTCTTTGACCTATTTGCACGCTTGTCCACTTACAGTCACATGTTTCCGCTATCAATCATGTTATGAATTTTGCGAGAGGATTTCTCAAATTCAGCATCACAGGGAATTGGTCCGCTTGTTTGTTTTGCATTTGCATGACGGGCATGTAAACCTTGCAGGAGTGGATTTTACATTGACACTTGAGATGGTTGCTCAAGCAACGGGGATACCTAATGTTGGAGAAGAGTGGAACAAGCGCAAACTATTGGAAAGATTTCAGTATGAACCTTACATTAAACCTGAATATATGAGGTACATGACTGGTGTATTTCCTTTCAGATTTTTGAAGGATGAGTATATTCCCTTGATGAGGCTCATCATGCGCTATTTCACCTATGAGGGCAGATTTTCACGTTTGTTTTCATACCATATTCACTTGTTGATGCATTTCACACGGGTACAGATGATGAACATACCATTTTTCATGTGCCGGAATATTGAGAAGATGGTGTCATTGGTGCAGAGAAAGAGTCCAGCACAGCAACATAGGAGCATTTACCATTATGCTTTGATCAAGATTGTGGTCATGCATCAGTTGGCCCAGCAGGGTATCCATGGGAGGATTTCATCTCCCGAGATTTCTTCACAGTGACACCACCACCCCCGGAGGTTGTTCATGAGGAGGGAGGACCTTCACATCAGCATGATATCCCCGAGGTCAGACATGTCAGCTCTCCTCTGTTGGTCACATGTCAGAGAGACCACAGGGCCTTATTTGCATCAGCTCGGCGAGTATTTTCTCCACATCAAGTGGAAGGGGTCTCGCCTTCTTCATCAGCACCGCGAGTGTTATCTCCATATCAGGTGGAAGGGGCCTCGTTTCCGACAGCAGCACAGGTATCGGAGAGGGGTAAGCAGCCCATGATTGAGGAATGATTGTCAGGTGATCCAGATATTGATATCATTGATCTTGACAGCTGTTCTCCTAGCTCAGAGCTTAAGGAGATCATCCGAGAGCAAAGGACCGAGAATGAGTCGCTGCACAAGAAACTGCAGATGGAAAAATGGGTAGTCAACTATTTAGAGCAGTGCAATAAATAGTTGGAGGATGAGCACGAGCTTTACGAGCAGCGGAGGATTCGTGAAGACCGGGAATTAGCCCGTAGGAGACCCAGTGATTTGACACCCATAGATCGAGAGTCGATGCTTCTCCAGGTCAATGCTCATTTGGAGAGGTTTCTGGCCAAGGCCAACAGAGATAAGGACCTGCTTCGGAATATGAAGAACCACTATTGGGCCCGAATGCACGTATGCAAGGCAAGAATGAAGGTGCTCCAAGGACGGTTGGCCAAGGCACTCAAACGAAGAAAAAGGCCCGATCCCCTCCACATCATGGCTGAGGCTTCCTTGAAGGAGCATAGTACTAAATGACTCAACTGCACATTTTGTTGTCGAAGAGGTTGCGATTGAGGTAATAAATAACATGCTCATTTCCTTTTTCATCATCCTGTACTAGCACGACAACGATGGTACTAGAGGCTCCAACTAGATAAAGGAAGTAATTGGGATGATATTTTAGGGAGTGCAGCAAAGGAGCATTGATGAGGACAACCTTTAGGTTATTAAAAGACTTTTGGGTAGCCTCATCCCAAACAAATGGGTTTCCTTGCTTGAGAAACTAGGTGAACCCTGAAGCTAGCTCAATATAGTTTAGTAAAAAATGATGAAGGAAATTTACCTTTCCCTGTAGACTTTGTAGTTGATGCAATGAAGATGTAGGGGGTAAATTAACTAGGGCCTCAACTTTAAGAGGATCAAGGAAAATGCCTTCTTCCAAAAGGATAAAGCCGAGGAGTCATTCAAATTCGACGCATAAGACACATTTATGTGGATCCAGTAGAATGTTATAGTGTCTACAATGAAGAAAAAATTGCCAGAGATGATTAGGGTGATCATGGAATTTACGAGAATGAGCGGGGAGACCATCCAAGTAAGGTTGAATGATGTTTTGAATGTCATGGAATGCATAAGACATCACTCTCTGAAATGTGGCCCCAACATTTTAAGGTTGAAAGGGAGCTTTTTATACGCAAAGGTCCCCAACAGATAGAAAAAGGTTGTCTTATCATGATCAGCTGATGCAATGTTTATCTTTTTGTAACCAGAAAACAATCCATAAAGGAAAATAATTCACTCCCATCACATTCATCAATAATTTGGTCAATGAAGGGAGTGGGGTAATTATCCTTAGGAGAGGCACAAAGTAGAAAACACACTCAAATGCAACGAAACAAGCAATCGAAATCGAAATGACCCTTTCACTGTTTCACTTTTTGGAAACAAAATGATGAAAAACTCTTTCCAATTCCTATCTGTCCTATGAAACACACTTCAAGTAGTCTTTTCACTACTAAAAAGAATTCATTTCTTTTCTGATGCAAATGACGCTGCAAATCTAATCTTCAATGATGCTAACTAATGTAACATATTGATTCAGCAAACTCTAATTATGTACTTTTCAATGAAATGAGAAAATGAATCTTTCACCAACACTTCAATGAAAATTTTCCAATACCATCAAACACAAACAAATGCAAAGAAAAAAAGAGAATTCCTTTCAAACTAATGATGCGAAGAATCAACCAAAAACAAGATGAGCAATGTGATATATGCTCGAAAAGAGACGCTCAATCAACAAATGAAACTTTTCAAACTTGTTAAATGGAAATCAAAGCAAAAAAAGGACTAACAAATGAAATCCAAGGGGCATCTTGACTATCAACCTGACTTGCTGAGCACACAAACAGGTGAATGAATGATGACCTAGGTGTTCTGGGGTCATGCATCATCCAAGAAATCAAGAAACCAAGTGAAAAAAATGCAAATCAAACATGTGTATAAACCAAGATAAAAGATATTTCTAGTTAGAGAGAACATAGTCAAAACAAGCTAAGAGAAAAAAATCAGAAGGGAAAGGCACATTGGCTATAATAGAAGGGAAACCCTAATCTTCACCTACAAGCATCGGCATGACTACCTAACTGACAACAAGCACTAGAAGGGGGTCGACAAGAATGTTTTTTAAGAAACTCACGCTAACCGGCACGACAGTCAAAAAATAAACGTGCTGACTGAGGATTCAAGAAAAATAAAAATAAAAAATCAAAGACTAAAACCGAACTTGCTACTGTAAATTTCAAGCCTAGAGCTGTAAACCAAGCAAAGCAGAGAACACTAAAGGGAAATGGTGATACTATAAAATTTCACACAAAACCATAGAATGATAATCAATCAAACAAAAGGATTGGCTCTCCAGTATGGTCGCCAACTTGTGGTGCAGGTAAAATCCTAGTGTGGACACAAACAATTCCTCTAGCCTGAGAGAGGGGGCCTAGCCACAAAAAAACAATCTATGGAAAATCTCCTTAAGATATAATCAATTAAGAGTGCCTACCCCTTAGAATGCTATTCCACTTGGTGATGATCCTACTTCCTCACTCTAGCTATCTTTCATTTCCTTCCTTCGAATACCTGAAACAAGCAAACAAACAACAACAAACACATGATAGCATACAATATTGTATTCAACCTACTTAATAGGTCAAGGAACATTAAGACATAAAGATGTAAAATAACACTTCATGTAGGAAATCAATCAATAGTTGTATTCATATAAATGAGAAAGAGATTACAACCAATTCCTTGATGTTGCTAGTCTCCTCCAATGTATCCAAGTTCCCACACTTCTACTAGCATCTCATGGATAGCCCGAACAATGGAATTTTTAAGGCCTCTTCCCTTTAGTCTCAAACCAAACCAAAACAAACTAATCCCCCTCAAACAAACACTATAATTCTACAAGCTATAGATGTGTTACTAATCATTCAAACTCACTCCAAAACTAGTTTCGATTGGGAAAGGAGGGGTTTATATAGCTTGGATGGATGGGAGATGGTTCCTTTCATCATGGGAGAAGGTCTTATCTCTTGATTTTGTTCCATCCTCATAGGGAAAGGAGCCCAAACTGACTTCTTCGGCTCCATCCTGCCCAATCATCTACCAGATATCTGTTACGAAGCTTCTAGAGCTAGAATCCTTGACTCCATATTTAAAAAACTTGCGAAAAGAGGATCAACATTACTGGGAAAGGGCGTAGTCACTTCGTATGGTACTAGTGCTAGTTTTAATCTCTCTAAATTAGCGTGAGGAAACTAGTTAGTAGCATCGATCTTGTAAACTAGGGTAAAAGGAAGATTCTTGGGAAATGATGCCAAGGGGAATTATTCTGCTCATGAAGAGGGGCATACTGGGAGTTTCTTCATGATAGAAAAGCATGTAGGGTTCACTGTAGAGGTCCTCCATGATCGTGGATAGAGAGTACAGGGATAGTAAAAAAATGTTGTGTAACACCATGCTACTCTTAAGACTACTACTCATGAAAATTCAAAACAACTCTAGCTAACCTCCTAATAGGAACAAAAAGTCGCTCAAGCACACCCATTGTGTGTCGTTGCATATAAGATGGTATCTCCCTCATGGGAAGAGGTGACACACCCTTTCTCATACCTTTGAGGTTCCTAAGAACCTCGCAGAGACTCTGTGTGTAATCTCCCTCTTTGGCAATTATTGGACCCGCTAAAGCCCCAATTAAGTGGTACCCTCGCCTCGCTTGGTGGGGTATGCCCACAGGCCGTACTGGTGCCACATTTGTGTCAAGAAAGCACTTCATGTCAATACCTTTCACCCATATAACAAAAATAATTAGATAACTTTGAAATGTTAAAAATTATGTTTTGTAATCTAATGAAAAGTTCTTACTTTGTAGCCCCCACTGAGTGTCAGGTGGCAACATCAACTCTGGATCTCTCGTGAAATCCTTGCTTATGTAGGCATAATTGATGAGCACCAGTATTGCAGTAAGAATGTTGCAACTCATGCGGCTACTGACTTTACTTCATCAACCTGGGGTTCGTACAAACTTGCAGGTGACAATGTTGTATACTCAAATATATGTAATGGTCTACTCTTGTCCTGTTCAACTGGGGCGATAGACCAATAGGGTTTCCCAAACTAGTCTTCTATTCACTAGAAGAAGTATGACTACCAACTAGAGAAGGGAAAATTATCCTTAATGAAAGAAAAGGAATGTTTCCTATGTTAAGGAATGAAAGACTCAATTGGAAGATGCTTGTAAAGTGACATGAAATCCTTTTTCTACTCATTGACACATTTTGCTTGCAAAAGAAACCTAGCTTAACCCTGTTTATAACATGTGATGATGTAAGATAATTAAGCATGGTATCTGATATAGGGAGTATTATAACTGGCGCATGCATGTGCTAATTAAGAAATGAAAAACATATTTTTCTTTATGTTTTCATTTTATGAATGCAAATGCTAATCTTCACTTGTTTTTTGGCGGGGGAGACAGTATGGAAGAAGATGCTTAGAATGGTATTGAGGGTATGGAAGTCAAGTGGAAGCCTAATCCCAACTTAAATTACAAATTTGTTGAATTCAGGCTCAAAACAGGCTACTACTAGGTTTGCAATTGTATTACTACACAATGTCCTACTTCTACTGCAGGATGCCCTGCTTTACTACAGGAAAGAGGCCAAAATCCAAGGAAACAGTATATAAGGTAGAATGAAGTGTGGGAAAGGTAGATAATGGGAGAATAAGATATGGAGGGCTTGAATAGTATCCAAGGCTCAATCAAGTGCTTCAAGATGGTTGGATTTTCTCAATGGAAAGGGAAATTTTGATTATAAAACAAGAATTTGGATTTAGGTTCTTGTGGATTTTGGAAACATGGGTGGATAAGGTTTGGATGAGGCAAATGAGATGAGGTCTCCCTACAATTTAGAAGCTCCTACAACAACATACATTCTTGTCTACATCTATGCACAAATTCATCTATACATGGGAAGGATTTATTAAATGAAAGAAAACAGAGTTATTACCATCTAATGACTAAGCCCATGAATGGAAGTTCTTTGAAACCAATGCAAAACTTAAGAGATAAAAAATGACAATTGTAACTCATCCTAAGAAACTTAAATATAGTGAACTACTCATCAGCAACTGTAGATTATGCAACAAAGAAAAAAATCTATTTTTGGGCTATATGAAAGTGTCCCTCAAGTCATGATCCCAAAAGAGAGATGAGGTGGAAACAACTACCACCAACTCTTTTGGAATTGCTTCTATCACTCTAATACCACTGATCTAACTATCCAAAAATGGAATCAAACTAATTAATCATCCCAATATTTGCAAATTAAAAAAACCAAAATAATTTCAACAACTAAATATGAATGTAATCTAAGCATACATGTACAAAAGTTAAAACAAGAACCTCTACTGCTAGGGTTGGGCCCTAACACAAGAGTTTCACCCCTCCAAGTCACCTCAATGTTGGATCAAAGGAATTCTTCTCATTTTATCTAAAGTATAAAAAATACGAAAGACTAATGAGTCACAATGTCTTAACTCAAAAATGCCTCTGGGACACAATAAAAAACTTTGAATCCTAATGAGACTCTAGGCCTTATTTTTTAAATAACTGAAGTTACCAAAAACTTCCTTAAATTTAGGGAGGCTTGGCTCCCAAAATCGATATCAGCTCGTCTTCAACTATCACTGGCTTGCCTTCCAATGATCTTGATGGCTTGGCTACTTGCAACTCCAAGCTGGTGAAATATGATGGAGGAATCTTTGAGTGAGTGAGAAGTTAATGAGGGAGATCCCATCTCCTAAAATCCATATTTCTTGTCTACTTTGAGTTCCTACACATTAATTAGCCAAAATTTTCTCCAAAACCTGCAATCAATGCACATTAGACCACAAGACATGACATCTCATCTTTACCCTTCTCATTAAGAAAAATATAAAAAAACATGTAAAGAATTATGAGAAATGTTGATTTTAGTAAGTTGGAGAGTTGCATTAAGGTCTATATAGTTTACCCATTGACGAGCCTCATCATCACCCCCTACTGAAAGTGTTTCTCATCCTCTGATAAAATCAATCTATGTCCATGTTTTTCATTTCTTTGGTGGCCTCCCTGACATTTGTGACTTCTTTTGTAGTGTCATCCTCTTGTCGGTAAAATACTACATGCTTCTCTATCTCCTCCCATTTATTTCTTTCTTCTTATTCCTTTCTCCCTTATAACATACCTAAGAGCAATGGTGGACTGAGTTTCAAGCCAATCTAGTTGACTTTGAGTCTCTGTAATGCTTGCTTATACATTGGGGTCCTTTCTAGTGCATCCCTCATCCTGTCAGGATAATGATAATCCCTAATCTTTAGGTTGTATGGAAAGGTGTTCCATCTCCTTTGGCATGCTTGATGGCGTTCATCACCTAGAAATCTCCAAGTGTCCTCAAAATGAGTGACTTCTTTCTCTTGTGTAGCTAGATATCTTGGTGCAAGCTGGGGATCATTTCCAATGAGGTTGTCGGTGCTAATGATAGCCATGGAGTTCCCCTATTATGCTCTGATGAAAAGGGGTTCTACTTCTTCTCTTTCCAATACCTTTTTTACTTCTGTAGCCCTGGCCTCCTCATGATTCATCCATGATGCCAAGGCCATAAGTTGTAAGTCCCCTAACCTTAGATTAGGGTCCCACACATTCAAATCTATTAGGGCCAAGTTATGTAGGTAGAATTTAGATATCTTGGCCCTGTCCTCCATGGTGTTTTGGTCACAGAGGTCGATGAACTTCCCATAGTATTGGGAAGGCATAGTTCCTTGTTATGCTAGGGTTTTTATCTGAAACTACATCCATTGTTCTTTGAGGTATATGGTATATGATTTTCCTGGAATCCTACATTGGAGTGCCTCCACAAAGAGACTTGCAATAGTTTCCAATTGGCTCTCCTTCTCCTGTAATTTCCTACTTAGCCATGTGTTCTCGGCCTCTAGTTGAGATTTCATCACTCTTTCCCTGTCTCTTATGCTACTCACCTCTCTCCCCATTTCTGGCACCTTTTCTTCCATATGGCCTACATCCTCCACACTTTTTGATTTAGCAATTTGCATCCAACAATGTGACCTTCCTCTCTCCTTTTCAAGGTCAAGGAATAGAGGGATGGAAAATTTTTGTGGTACACTCTGCCCCCCTCAATGAATCTATAATAGGAGCTAAGATTTTTCTCTAGGCTAGGTTCCTTCAGCTTCTGGGACTCTCCCATTACTATTTCCTGAGTATTTGTCTATCCTTTCATTTGGGTTGCTGCCTCTTTTCCTTCTCTTTTCCCTTGAAATCATTCCTAATATTTTTTATGTGTTTCCTATATCTTTGACAGAGTTTCTAGTAGGACTGTCTTTGTTTCCTATAGGCCCGTGTATGTTTCCTTTAGGATACCTTTCTTTTTTTGAATAGGGGTCAGAGGTTCTTTAACTTGTTTTTCTGAGGCTAACCTGGTGACAGGCCTCCTGACATAGGTGATTGGTGACCTTGGGTAAGCCTATTGTGATGTAGCTTCCTCACCTCTCTTTCCTAGAGGGACTAAATTCTCTTGTTATTTTAGTGAGTCCTCTATGATAATAGGAATCTTGGTAGGTTTTTGAAGTCTCCCTTGTTTTATCCTGGTGCTCCTCCTTGTTCTCAAGTATAGGGGAGTGTGCCTCTGCCTCTTTCGTCTTGATTTTATAGGTGTAATTAGAGCAGTTAAGGCAGCAACTCCCTCCTTCTCTGTGGGCTCTATAGACACCCTTAGATATTCCTCTCCTTCCTTGCTCTATATTTCAGGACTTGGTTCATCCTTTTGTGCTTCTTCCATGATGTATTTTTCATCCTTTATCTCATTTATTTCTTCCTCCTCTTGATCATGCTCTTCTTCCTCTTCTTCATGATCTCCTTCTTCAGGCTCATCTTCCTCTTCTTCATGTTATTCTTCTTTAGGATATTCTTCCTCTTCTTCGGGCTCATCTTCCTCTTCTTCATGTTGTTCTTATTTAGGATCTTCTTCCTCTTCTTCAAGCTCTTCTTCAAGTTCTTCTCCCTCTTCTCATCACTAGAAGTAGGGTCCCTTTCATACTCAATGGCTTGAATTTCATCTTATTTGTTCATGTCTGCAAATGTTGACCACACAATAGGGATTCTTAAGTTGTTTAAGGCATATTCTAGTATTAATTTCATCAATCCATGATGTTCCAGTTGCTGAATCTTTCCTTCTTGTAATTTGAGTCTCATGTCTATCATTAATTGTAACAAAAATTAAGGGACACTAGTATTCTATGATGAGGTAACTCTTCTCCAAATATTAGCTCATGGAGGAGTCTAAACTGGTACTCGTACACCATAATAAGTCTACCCTCACAAGAAATATACTTTAGAATGTGACAGCTTACTTCATTCCAAGGATATGGGATGCTCACCCTTATAATCCAATTTTTGTCCTCAATTGGTTCGTCTCCTTCCAATAAAAAGTTATTCTTGGCAAGAGTGTTGCTAGCTTTGTCCTCTTTTCTCCATTGCAACCTTACAAGAAGTGTAGTGATCTTGCTAATTCTTTTAGGGTTAATTATTACTAGAAAACCCCTCACTAAATCAATGGAAATGACTCTAGCTAGAGGTATGAGTGACATTGAAAATTCACTAGCTATGTCACCATCATATCCCTTAAGTAGCTTGAAGAAACCCAACAATTGATGCCTTGTAAATATTTCTACCACAAGAGGATGTTGGTGTATTCTAGTCGTTCAAGTGGGCTCCCTTTTGTTGAAATCCATTGTCATCTTTTCTCTTTGTCGATCTGCCTGTATGAAGTTTTGGTAGTTATAGATTAAGAGCTTCTATAGGTGATGAGGTGTTACATAGTAATTTGTCACCGACTCTGCATTTCCTGATCCCGGATGTTGCCGGTCCATGTTATTGACATCTGTACTATGTCATGTTGCCAATTATGTGCCATTACCCTCTTTGCAATCTCAGGAAGAGTGTCTCAATTTATTATCCCTGAAGAAGACCCTTTTTACCTAAGTTTTTGGGTTGCAAGTCAGAAATTATCCCTATCGCAAAGATGGTCAAGTTAACACTAGCCCTAGCAAAGTCTTCACTCTGTCCCTATGTTGCAGCCACGACGAGCCAGATTTGGCAAGTTTTTCAACAACTCGTCAAAACTTCGAGATGAAATTGCTTCATGGGCGGTCCTAGGGCTAGTTGTTGGGTCAGTTGGGCTCACCTTTCTCCTTTGTGATGTTTGTTCCACCTTTTGTGTAACCTCCCTAAGAGATAAGCTCTTCCTTCCTTCTCTTATGAGACCTCTCCCTCCTATAAATATCTCCTCCTTGAATGATATTAGCTAGCTTGGATGTAATTGGATGATAACTAGATGTAAGTTGATAGTTTCAGGTTTATAAGAGAGGAGTAGAGGTGGAGAGTGTTATTGGAGTGTGGAAGTAGCCTCATTTTTATTTTTATTTAAGAGATGTTTGAGTAGAATTGACTTGAGATATTTTTTTGGGCAGCGAATCCACCCATAGTATGTTTTATGGGGCTTGAAGCCCAGTTTTTGGTCAAGTGTAATGTAAAGACCCTGTGAAATGAGGGCGCAGAGCGCGAGAATCTAGGGTTGTGCACCCTAAGATAATGTAATTTAATGTAGAGTGTGTTGGCCTACCCATGGTCTGCAGACCATGGGATTGTATAAATAGAGCGAGGCTCTAAGTGTAAAGGCGGTCTTATCTTCGAAGAATTCATATGGGTTTTTGGATGATGAATTAGCTCTAAGACTGTAAGTCTGAGTCTTGGGTTGTAGTAGTAGTAAGAGGCTCTATAGTTGAGTGCGCAGAGCCCTAGCAGAGTCTACATTTGTGTTCATAGACCCCTGTAGCTGAGTTCGTGGGGCGGATTTGGGATTGTATCACAAAAGAGGATTAATAAAAGATAAGTTAATTTTGGAATATTCTATGTCTGTACTCCTATTATATTTATGCATCCCTTTACAGTTTATGATTGCACGCACTTGTTATGAATGTTGAATGATTAATGAGAATATTGGGCCCACATAATTAAGTTAAGATCTATGATAAAATCACAGTGAGGAATAAGGATCTAGAAAACACCTCTTCGCACTCTTTACAGAGCTACGTGGAAGCAGTTGCACAAGTTGCGAAGGACAGATGATTGCGTGGAGCAGCGCAAGAACGCGGGTTCAGTTCATCAACTCCACAGACTTCATCAAGAAATCCCTAGGCTGTGGAAACCTCATTCCAACACCCTCCCATACTACCTTGAGTGAGACCTCAGTCCACGTACTGTGGAATGTTGCCGAAAGCGCCGGTAGTTTCGGGATTTGTTTGGCTAAATCACTTCTGGACCTGGGTCAGGCCCCAATAAGCCAATAGCTTTCTAGTATCAACTATTTTTAACAGCATAGAGAGTCATATGTTCCCTTGGGAGACATTTCACAAGTGAATTCTTATGGATACATGCAAACAAGATCCTTCAAGGAGGCTTATGATGTCAAGGCTCAGTTGTGAGTTTTACTTTTATTTAAATTAATACAAATCAATAGCTTGTTTCACATATCATGCATTAAATTGTATGTCGATAGCTTGAGGTTCCTTGACTCTTCAAGTAGATTGTTTGGTCATTTTCTATTGTGTTCATAGTGTTTCTCTACATGTTGTTTTCAAGTATAAGCAACTAGAAGAATAAGAGTTGGAGCAACGAAACGAGGACTTCATCGAATGTCAGATTAAGGTAGGCCTTCATAACACTGAATTTCTAAGGAAATTTGGTTTGGTATTGTCTGTGCAATGATTAGACCCACTCTAGGGCTAGAAGGGTTGCCTTTGTCTACAAAGGGAACTTACCTATGTCACAAGTTGGCGACTTTGATGGGGAGTCTGTCTTTTGTCTTTTGCGTTGATTGGCTTTGTTGATTTACTGTCTTCCTTATTGCTTGGGTAGCATACTTCATGTTGGAAGCTGTTAGATTACTTCTATAACCTTCCCACCCTTCTGAGTGGTAGATCTAGCCCTGCTCTAGTCCAACTTTCATATTTTTCTTTTGATTCTGGGTCATCATTGCTTATTTCCTAACAGTCGCAAAGTAGTGGCGCCTGCACTATCTTCTAGGTTTCACATTTTACTATACGAAGCGAATAAATTGTCTAAAAAATTGTGACAACACGTGAAATTGGCCTGGTGTAGCTAACTGATGTACTTTCGCGATGACGTTTCAAAGTGCTTGGTTAGGGAGGTGCGACAATTTATTGCTAGTGCATGTTGCTGGTGTTTTACTTGCGACGATTCCTGTAAGTTTCAAATTTTGAGGTTTGTTTGGTTGATTGGCCAGTGTGTTTTGTCCTCAAAGCTTGTTTTTCTTCTCTTTATTGTGTCAAAATTGTTGGTTGTTAATGTTTTTGACTCCGGTTTTCAAGTCTTTTCAAATTCTCCCTCTTGAACCATGTGACCTAAATACCCTAGGATTCCTCCACTACTTGATTTGCTTGGGTCACTCATTCATTGAGATCTTTAGACTCCACTTAGTATAATCTCTCTCGTTGTTTAAAGATTCTTATTTTTTGCTATTTGTCATCCTCTTGATTGGTGTGTGGAGTTTGTTCACGAACTTTCTTGTCTTGTTCGTTTGGTCTACTTCTTTGGCTTGGCTAAATCACTTTTCTTCCCATTCAATGAGATAGTTTTCCAGTTTTTTAAAAAGAATTATTTGTTTATTTTTGAGTCTTTGATTCGTTTGTGCATGTAGTTGCTTATCATTTATTCAAGAAATTGCATTCATCTTGTATTAAGGTTTGAAAGATGATTTTTTCATTAGTAGATTCTTGAGATTAAGACACTGGAAAGGAAAAAGTGTGTTTCTCATTTTCTTGTTCAAGTTGCTTTCAAGTTTGAGTAGATGGTTGAAGTGTTCCTTTTTATTTGATTGGTTTGCTTATTTTCCATTTAGCTGTTATGCATTGAACCTCTCACTCTTCCTTAGCTAGTTTTTCATCCAACGAGAATGGTATTTTTTCTCATTTAGTTGCATTCTAGGAGTGTTAAAGATACATTCAATAGGGCCTTAAAACTCAGGCTTAATTCAAGATTAATTGTTAAAACTTATTGAATGAACTTGAAAATGCATTGGAACCTAACACTCACATATCTAGAGGTCTAGCCTAGAGATGTGTTCCGGTGTTGTTAAACCTAGTCCCTATTGTTTTCACTAAGGTTGGGTGAATCCTCTTTTTGTGCTACAATAGATGCTAGTACGGATTTGTGCTCCCTATACCATCGCATATATATTGGGAGACCCCACTAGGTTATAATCCTACTATCCATAGGAATCCTAGTCTATTTCCTTATGATTCATAACGCACCGAACACAACATTCGGGAAGATTGATTGTCGTACGAGAAGTCCTTGGTCATTTCTCTTCCATTTTATGACCAAGGTGTGTATGCAATTTTACGATTTATCTAGTCAACCTCTTACCTAGAATTCTAGAGTAGTCACTTTTGTTCCTTTTCAACTCCTTAAAAGTAAAAGTATCATTTGAGAACTTTTCCTTTCAGGATCATTAAACTTTGAAGGTGACTAGAGTCATTTTTTGTCCTTTTTCTTGACTCTTTAAACATGGAAAGGCAATATTTCGTTCCAATGTCATAAAATTTATTTGTCGACGATGGAATTTTACCTATTAATCTTGGCCACATTGTGATCACATATTGAAAACTTTTGAAACCCTATTGATTATATATTTCTCCCAGACTTTTGAGATAGGCCATCCTGGCGGACTCACTGAATCCGTTGTCCATACCAGGTGATGGAGAGCCCCTTTCTCCTGTATCTTCTGAGGTATCATCTGTTATTAGTACTATTCCTATTGTCCTAAGTATTCAGCATATTGATTCTCAAGCTCGTAGTGAGGAACGTTTTGATATCAATTGGACTCCTCTGAGTGTTTGGGAATTTTTAGACGAGGAACTCCTGTCTACTCCTCCTCGTGCTTCGATTCTTATGGCCACTTCCAACATGGATGAGTCAAGTCCCATTTGCAGTCAGGAGAGCCTTCTGTTGACCGGGGAACATCAGTTTCCCTCGGAAGGTTTTCCTTTCCACACTTCTCCAAATGTCTCATTACCACTTCACTATCATGCCTTGGCTGACATACTTGGTTCTACATCTCTGCATTAGAGCTCTATGTAGTCCTGTACTACCATTACATCTTATGGACCTTTCATTTATGCTCAGTCATCCCTGTCTTCCATACCTCAGATGTAGATTACATCAGTTATGTCTATTCCATCAATGCCAACCATGTCTGTAGAATCCACAATCCCTTCTGTTAGTGCAGTTACTGCATCTTTAGTAATTATTATTGTTACTAGGATATCGTCTGGACACATTGGCAGTTGTCCTTCACCTTTGGTTTCCGGAGTCGGTAAACCTATGGGTAACATACCAATCTCTTTGAATTCCATTCCGATAGGATTTTCATATGAGTAGTACCTATTTTCTCTCCGAAATCCGAATCATGACCCTTTAGGTTCTCAACCGATGTTCGTTCTTCATAACCCTCCGAACTACTATGATCACCGTGGAGCTCATATTTACACTGGGTCTCTTCCTCTAGGAGTCCCAGTTGAGAATTATGATTCGGTTTCAGTTGCCTAGAATCATACTACCTATAATGGCCCACAAGGAAAGCCTTTTCAAGTGCAGCCTTCGGGTTTACAAGGGAAACCTTTTCAAGGACAACCTTCAGGCTTGCAAGGGCAACCCTTTTAGTGACAAAATTTAGCCTCCACAGGTTCCTCCTTTGTTTATTCAAGGCAACCCACTGGTCAGTTAGGTCAGCCTCATTTTTAGCAAGGCCAACCTATTGCCCAGCAAGGGAAACCCTCTGGTCAAGTAGGATAGCCTTAGTTTCAGCAACGCCAACCTATCACCCAACAAGGTTAACATTCTAGGAATATAGGTCAACAACAATTCCAACAAGGCCAACCTTCTAGTCAGTTGGGTCAGCCCCCATTCCAACAAGGACATCAGTCTAATTAAGTCAATAAAACTCTTAGTCCACCGGGCACTCAGACGCAAGCTAGTTCCCAAACTCAACCTAGTCTCCAGACTCAGGCTAGAATCCAAGCTCAACCTGGTCCCCAAACTCAAGTTGGTTTCCAAGCCCAACTTGTTTATCAAATGCAACTTGGGCCCTAGGTATAGTTTGGACCTCAGCCGCCATACGGTCTCCAAGTACCTCAACAACCCCTAGGGAAACCTCAGGTTAATCCTTATCAATATTTTTAGCAGCCATATGTTGCCCCTATTATTCAAGATGGTAACCAATGGTTTGCTGGTGATCAAAATCCAAGTCAGCAACTAGGTTATGGAATTCATCTACCCAACTATAATTCTTATGGACAAAATCCATCGGGGCAACAAGGCTCTGGTTGGAATCCTAACGTTGGCCCTTATCAAAGGCCCATGATGTCCTTTAAACCTCAATTACATTTTCTTGTGATCTTGGAACTGCTTGATGTGCCCAAGCTGACAAATGACCCTATACTTCATAATTCATAATGGCCCCCAGTTCTGACCAAGATTGCCGATGATTTTCCTAAATTTGACTGTAAATCTAGAGAGGATCCCCAAGCACATGTTATGAATTATCATCTTTGGTGCTCATCTAACTCATGGCTTGATGATTCTATCTACCTCTGTCTTTTTCAAAGGACTCTTACTAGTTCTACTGCAAAATGGTATATTGAAGACACTCGGGGAACTTTCCAAGACTTCAATTCACTTGCGATGGCATTTCTTAACCATTTTTAGTTACTTATTCGTTATGAAATGGGAACGCATATCCTTACTTCTCTAAAATAGGACACGGCTACCCACATCTCCGATCGTATTCATGAATGGAGAAGGAGGCACTGTTTGATTAAGTTTTGGATCCCTGATCAGCTTCTGACTGACTGATTTACTACCTATTTTTTCGATGTGATAGCCCAACATATTGCTATGGGGGCATGTGTTACTGAAGAGCAAGCTATCGCACATGCTTAGTATCTTGATTTGGTTTATTCCCAATATAGCATGCTTTATGATGTATTACCTGATGCTCAGCCTGGAACTTCTAAAGCATCGTCAACACCTTCCATTGATGGTGTTATTGGTTCCATTGCTCAATCTTCCTGAAAGTCTTCCACGATTCCTGCGAAGCAAAAACCTACAGCTCCTAGTGAAAATGCTTCTGAGTCAACATCTAATACTGGGAAAACCTTAGAAGTCAATGTCGTTCAGTCTACCATGGAAAAAAAGACTTCAAAAGGTAAGAAGAAGGGGAAAGGTAAAAATAAGGCTGATGCACCGAAGCAAGATCCTCTTAAGACTCATATCGATGATGGTTCTAAACGTAAACCTAAGTATCCTTTTCTTATCTGTGATGAGTATCACTACACTAAAGACTATCCTAGACAATCTGAGGTTAGTGATTTTCTTAAGGGGACTTCAGGAAATCCTCCTGTACTTAAAGAGCCTTTTCCCTCCCAACAAACTCAAATGGTGGTCAGTCAACCTCAGTCCTCTTCCACTTTTGGCTCCCAAGTTTTTATGGTTGGGATTATCCTTATTCATGTGAGTACTCAATAGAAAGACTACGCTCCATTCGCCAGCAAGGAACCTAAAGTACCTTCTAATGTTCCTTCGTCCAGTTCTGGCCCTCTTCATATTCAACAACCCAACAATGAATCTGTCATTAGACCTCCTACTAAAGGATTTCTCTGAAAATCTTCCTATAACCCCAATGCTCGTGCCACGCAGCACTATAGTATTGTCGAAGACCTAGCCTAGGCTCCTTCAACTATGTATGCCTTGGAAGTTCTACAGAGTTTTCCCCCCCAAATTGGTGGCATTGATCCAGACGATTTGGAGTTAATTACATTTGATCTTGAAAACCATGTGCTACGATTGCCTCATCAAATCTCTTTTCTCATTCAAGTCATCATTAACTCGAAGAATATTCATCGCACTGTTATTGATGAAGGCGCCTCAACTTGCATCATGTTTGTTGCTTGTTGGAAGGCCATCGGTTCCCTGTCTTTGAGTCAATATCCTAATACCTTTGAAGCCTTTGATGGAAGAGATTCTTGTTCATTCGGTATTCTCCTGCGCTTTCCTATCACCTTGGAAGGGAAGATAGTTGACGTTGAAGTCAATGTCATTGGCACTAATCTAACTTACAATATTCTATTAAGTTGAAGTTGGACATACGCCATGCATGTCGTGGCTTTTTCATTATTTCATGTACTCCATTTTCCTCATCAAGGGAAAATTGTTGCGGTCAATCAAATATCCTCCTTCACTTCCTCTTCCTTAGATGACAATGTTTCGTTTGTGGAGAATACCAGTATTCCATATGAGAGTTTGGGTGCTAGACTCTTTAAATATCCTGCCTTTATGGGTGTTTTTTCACTCCCACCTCCTAATTTCACCTTGATTGATATGATATCTATGTATGCCTTGGAAGTTCTACAGAGTTGTCCCCCCCAAATTGGTGGCATTGATCTAGCTGATTTGGAGTTAATTACATTTGATCTTGAAAACCATGTGCTACAATTGCCTAATCAAATCTCTTTTCTCATTCAAGTCATCATTAACTCGAATAATATTCATCGTACTGTTATTGATGAAGGTGCCTCAACTTGCATCATGTTTGTTGCTTGTTGGAAGGCCATCAGTTCCCTGTCTTTGAGTCAATCTCCTAATACCTTGGAAGCCTTTGATGGAAGAGATTCTTGTCCATTCGGTATTCTCCCGCACTTGCCTATCACCTTGGAAGGGAAGATAGTTGACATTGAAGTCAAATTCATTGGCACTAATCTAACTTACAATATTCTGTTAAGTTGAAGTTGGACATACGCCATGCATCTCGTGGCTTTGTCATTATTTCATGTACTCCATTTTCCTCATCAAGGGAAAATTGTTGCGGTCAATCAAATATCCTCCTTCACTTCCTCTTCCTCAGATGACAATGTTTTGTTTGTAGAGAATACCAGTATTCCCTATGAGAGTGTGGGTGCTAGACTCTTTAAAGATCCTGCCTTTATGGGTGTTTTTTCACTCCCACCTCCTAATTTCACCTTGATTGATATGATCTCTATAAATCCAAATCCTTGGGTGATTCCCCCCATCGATCAGGTGGATTCATGGGGTGAGGTTATGCCGTTGATCCCTGCAAAGCTCAACTATGTTGAAATTGTTTCAACTTCGGTTTCATCTTCTGATTCTACTCCTTCAAGTAGCTCTCTCAACGCGTATGTGAAATCCCCTTGGCTTCGAGATATTGCTTCTCAGAATCCGTTACAAGAGACATTTCCTTCTGATGAGGCAATTCTTGAGACTATGTCTTTTGAGGATCCTCCTTGGCTCAATAATCACCATTATTCCTCATTTCTCCCAAGCCATGGGGCCATGACTGCCTGTCTAGGTAAGTTTGGTTCTTGTGTTCCTTCTCAGCCACTTTAGATGCCCATCTTCACTCATGAGGTTATTTCTGAGGGGAATATGGGGAATATTAGGCAAACCATGCCCATTGAGACCTCTGTTAAACTAGGGTTGTTGAAAATATTCACATTGGAGTTACATGTTCTCCTTAGGAGATCTAACTTTACACTGACCTTTTCCGAGAGTTTTGCGACGTGTTTGCCTGGTCGTATGAAGAAATTCCCAGTATTGATCTGAGTATTCTGGTACATGAGATACCTACATATCCTAGTGCAAAACTAGTTTTTCAATGTTTACGTCCCATGCCCCCGAGAAAATCCATTGCCATTAAGGGAGAGGTTGAGAAAAATCTCAAGGTAGGGTTTATTTACCCTATCCCACTGACAGACTGGGTATCTAACATTGTCCTTGTGAACAAAAAGCAAGGCACTATTAGGGTTTGTGTTGATTATCATGACGTCAATTGCGTATGTGTGAAGATAACTATCCTAATCTCTTTATTGAATAGCTTATCAATGACTTTGCTAGGAGTGAGATATTCTCTTTCATGGATGGCTCTTATGGTTACAACCAAATCAATATTTCGCCTACCGATCAACACAAAACTACCTTCATCTATTAGTGGGGTACTTTTTCTTACAAAAAGCTCCCTTTTAGCCTGAAGAATGCCAGTGCAACCTTCCAGCGAGCAATGTCATATGCTTTTCATGACATTTGTTAAGAACACACATGGTAGCAAGAGAATTTGAAGGATAAAACATGAGAATACGTTTTATTAACAAATGATATACATTTATAGTACATGGTTTGACCATTGGGTTCACATCCCAAGGTCTCTTAGACTCCTTTTGTCTATTCAGCTTCCACACTAACCCATTAAGGATTAGGTGTCCAACATCCCCCCCCTTAATCTGAAGGGTTATGTATGAGTCCAAGAAGAGAGTTGTAATACAAAATGTGCAAAAATGCATGGCAACACTAGGCTGAATGTGCTCTCTGAAATGTTGGTATAAAGGGCAGTGGTTTAAGGATGACCACCAACACTGGAATGCTTAGTGTAGTTCCCAGAACTCTTCCAAAACTGGCAAGAAGCTGAAGTCTTCTGCTAGAGGAAGTGCTCCTATTTTTTTGAAGAGGGAAACCTACAACCATGAAACGGAGGTCTCACCCCGCATAAAAGGGAGAACTTCAACCTAAAAAGGGAAGTATCAACCTGTGATGGTTTAAGCATGAACAACAACTATGGACTTCTTAATGCAATTCCTAGAACTCTTCCAAATATGGCAAGAAGATGAAGTCTTCCGCTAGAGGAAGTGTCCCCAATTTTGTTCCTAGAATTCTTCTGAAGCTGGCAAGATGCTAAAGTCTTTTTCTAGAGGAAGTGTCCCAAATTACCAAATGAAGGCATGCTCAGGGGCATCATTGTCTCTGGCTACAACTCTAAAACTGGTGTGGTAGGTTGTGGTTCAGGCTCGCTTGATGTGACTTTGAAGCTTGTATACGACCATCATTTCCCCCTTTATCAGATACAAGGTGAGATGATGGAGAAAACTCAACTGCAAGATTGTTCAATACACTAGAACAGGTTCTAACATGTGACTGAAATATCTTCTTGGTTGTTGATGCCCATTTCCAAGAAGCGATCCATCCGAGATGAATCTTTGTTCTTGCAGGAGACTTGTTTTTGAAGCATCTGTTTGAAGAATGACTAGTTCTATGATAGTGCTTACATGGATGAAGATCAAAACAGTGATATTGCAGATGGCCAACTTGATCACAATGTTGGAATTTCACAATATGTTGTTGTTGTTGTGGAAGAGGAGTAGAATTTGGAACAACTGGAGGTGAACTGTCATGAAGGAATCCAGCACTCTGAAACTGAGTGGGCTTTGAGTAGTATGGAATATGAAAGGAAAATTCCTTGTCATATCCAAGACCAGTTCTGTGATTCTTGTGGACAACCTGTTCCCAAGGTCTGATGATGGGCTTGGGAAGTGGAGACTAAGTTTCTGCATCTGTATGTACAACTACTACTTTATTGGGCACTGGATCTGAATGAACTTCAACAATATTGTCTTGTTGTTTATGGGAGTCTGTTTCATTGTTCTAAATAGAAATAGGTTCAGAATGATGAATCCTCTATTTTAATTCTTCTTGCTGTAGTTGAGTTTCGAGCTGCAAAAAATCAATTTTCTCTTGTGCATTTTGTAGACAGACCTAAATGTCTGTGAGAGAAACTTCGCTGACTTTTAATGTATCATGTGTAGTAGACAGTATAAGAGTTTCGAGGAACTCTAATACTTCATCGATTTTGACCATTTGTTTCTTCAATGTCAAATTTACACCTTAAAAACTGATCACAACTACTACTCAATGCAGAAAAGTAATATCACTCATAGTACACAGTAATATTCTTTATAAATGTGCAACAAATGATCAGTGTGCAACCAGCAAGCACAAATTACAAAAAATGACCAGCACTGTGTTCTAACAATACAACTGACTAAACTTTTCTCCACATAACAATCATTGCCTTTATACAACCCACCAAACTCTTATGCAGCAGTCGAATCAAGGAATCAATGCATATATATGTAGACAAAGACTATAATGAGTATTTTTTATTTTAAATATAATGCCACACTGGGGCAACAACAACTGCAAATTTTCTTGGATGCTTCAAATACTAGAAAGAGCTATCAAAGTAGAAATACCAATAGTAAATTTCTCTATTAGATCATCCTCTGTGAGATCAAGAACTTCAGGATCAAATACTGATCCATTATTGTATACAGGCTACATAATCAATCCATAGGAAAATGGTTGAATGCCAAACACACAATTCAAGTGGTTTATTACTGGAAGTTCAAGAGATTGAGCATATCACAACTTCACATTCAATGTTGGAGGTTGCCTTGGAAGAATTCAACGATAATGATGCATAGACAATGGGAGAGAGCTTACGATCTTCAATTCACTGTTGCATACATATTCAATGCCAAACACAAAGAGGGTACATTGCAGGCTATTGTTTTAATGCTTCCAGTAGCGAGAATGTTTATAATTTCATCGTTGGACATAGATGGAGGTGGACAATTTCACCATTAATGCTTGATGTTGAAGGATTGGAATCTTTTACCTCTATAGCCAAGGAACACACTAAAATGTTAGAACATCCTAATTCTCTTCATCAAAATATTCAACTTGAAAGAGTCCCGTTGTTGGGATCAATATCTGCAACATCTACACAATCACTAGTTCACCTAGATTAGTTAGTTCTATAATAAGGGAATAAGACAAATTTTCAAGATCTTTGCCATTGGCTGTCAATATCAGAGCTACCAGGTCTCTACCACTAGCACCAAGAACTAATAGAAATTTTTCACATCTTCTAACAACCAATCCGAATTTCTTAGAGGTTCTTTGGATTTTGTGGGCGTCAATCATTACACAACACTATATACTCGAAATGTCAGACTTTAAATTCACAAGAGACTGTTGAATGATGCATACGCAGACTCTGCCATCATCATAACCCGTAACTTTCCAGGAAGGAGTTATGATCAGAGAATAGGGTGCCTCACGTTGGCTCTATGTGGTTCGATGGGGAATCTGTAGTTTGATGATATACATAAAACAAAGATATGACAACCCACCAATTATTATCACAAAGAATGGCATTGATGATCTGAATAGTCCTTTAATATCCTTGGACAAAGCACTATAGGACACCAAGCAAATAGATTACCATAGGGACTACCTTTCAAATCTCTCAGTTTCCATTAGGAATGATGGATGCGATATTGCTTACAGATCAACCATTCCAGTGAAAGATAAAAGAAGTGCTATAGGAGCGAAGCTTTCCGAGATGAAGGACTGTGATATGTTGGATTATACCGTAGCAATAACATTCAATAATCCGCAAAAATAACATTCAATGGAGAATACCCATTGTAATAAAAATGGGAAGTGGAAGTGTATTAAAAAATGGAAAGTGAAGGTGTGCAAAGGTGTGCATACAACACAACATTACAATGACATCAAGTGATATATATATATATATATATATATATATATATATATATATATATATTATAATATATATATATATATATATATATATAGATAGATAGATAGATAGATAGATAGATATATAGGTGGTATGTATTACAAAACATGCAACTAAAGGACCAAATGCCCATTTCAATCACTAATCAAACATGAAATGGATCTGAGCAGAGGGATCGGAACCTTAAGTCTATGAAAACATTCCATTCATAAGGAAATATCGCAACTTTGAGGAACAAGCCAGATAAATTCGAAATTCCATGACTAGAACAGATGAATACAAATCTTGATTTTGTTTAGACAGTCAATGTCGATATGGAAGGCCCACCCCAGATTTGATTTGTCGACTTTCAAATTCCACCTAGTTACGATTGAGCCAGCAATCGATTTTCATCTTAGCATTGAGGCCAGAAACGATACATACCTTAGGACCACATGTGTTTTTTGTAGCATCAACCATATGAAGTTGGTGATCTCCACCATTCAATTGTGGGCTCACCCTCTTCTTCTCTACCAGCCTGCTATCAATGTCTAGCCTGTGATAGTGTACACACATGGAATATACAATGGAGCAACGGAGCAGAGGAGCAGCACTCTGATTTATGCAGGCGATTATGAGTAGAAATGGTCAAAGAAGAGCAGAGGAGCAACGCTCTAATTTATGCGGGTGCTTATGAGTAAAAACGGTTAGAGAAGAGCAGAGGAGCAGCGCTCTACTTATGTGAGTGATTATGAGTAAAAATTGTTAGAGAAGAGTAGGCGAGCAGTGATCTGATTATATGCAGGTGATTATGAATAAGGGAATCTCTGGTTCGTATCCGGCAAGTAGGAATATATGGAATATGGCAAACAATGGTTATGCAGAGAGCCCAGAGAGCGTAGAAAGAAAAATTATGCACAACCCAGGGAGGGCAGAGGGCACGAAGAGAAAAATATGGTAGAAAGACTTATACAAGGAGTTACAAAGGTAGGAATACTAAAAATAGGACCTACTCATAAAGACCATAAAACAAATGGCTCAAAGAAACTATGCAGGGAAGGAATACACCTGCTCTGATACCATGTTAAACACACACATGGCAACAAGAGAATCTGAAGGATAAAACATGAGAATAAATTTTATTAACAAATGATATACATTTATAGTACATGGTTTGACCGTTGGGTTCCACATCCCAAGGTCTCTTAGACTCCCTTTTTCTATTCAGCTTCCACACTAACCCATCGAGGATTAGGTGTCCAACATATGACACATTGTTCAACCTTATTTGGATGATCTTCCAGCTCCTTCAACTAAATGCACAGACCATCTGAACCACCTTTTCCAAATTTTTCTTCGCTGTAGACATTACCATATTTGTCTCAATCTGCATAAGTGTGTCTTTTGCATCGAATCTAGTAGAATTCTTGGGTTTGTCATTTATAAAGAGGGTATTCATCTCGATCCCCTCAAGGTCAAAGCTATTTTGAATCTCTCACCTCGTGCTTCTTTGCATTAGTTTCATAGTTTGTAGGGGAAGGCCAATTTCCTATGTCGTTTTATCCCTAACTATGCCAATATTGCTAAAGGTTACACACGTCTCCTTAAGCATGAAACTCCATTTATTTGGGATGACATCGCTCAAATGTCATTCGAGAAACTCAAGACACTTCTTGTTTCTGCTCCCTTGTTGTGTCCACTCGAATATCATCATGATTATTCACTTTATCTCACTACTACTAATAGTACCATCAGCATGGTTTTGGTCTAAGACGACAACGATGGTTCTGAGCATGTCATCTACTATCTTAGCTGCAACCTTCTTAACACCGAGACTTACTATTCTTATGTTGAGAATCTAGCCTTGGTAGTTGTTCAGGCTATCCAACACTTTCGTCATTATATTTTGTTGTGCACTATGACCGTGACTTTCGATTGTAACCTGATGACATAGATTTTGTCACATCAATTGCTGGGGGGAGAAAATACTCAAAATGGATTGTTATCCTTCAAGATTTTGATCTAGAGTTTACACTGCCAGGTCTATAAAGTCACTGGTCTTCGCTGAGTTGATTTTCTCATTACCATCTGCTTTCGCTCCCTCTTAGATAGAGGACCACATTCTAGATGACACACTTTTCTTAATCAACACCCTTGATCCCTCGTATGGTAACATTGTTGTTTACCTCCAAACACCTTCATTCCACCCTACTTTGTCTAAGGATGCTCGATGATGCATTTGCCACCATTCTCAACCCTATTGTATACTTGGAGACACTTTATACCGTCTCAGCATTGATTAAGTTCTTCGTTGTTGTCTGACATTCAAGGAAGCTGAGAAAGTCTTAAATGACTACCACTCTGGCACTTGTGGTGGTCATATGTTGGGCTATGCTACTACCCAAAAGATTCTTCATGCTAGTTACTTTTGGCCCTCCATTTTCAAGGATTGCATTTTGGTTTTCTACTCCTGTCACTTGTGTCCAATTTACTAGCGGAAGATGCATGTGCCACCTTCCCTTTTGCCTCTTGTCATTACCATCGGCGCTTTTGCTAAATGGGGCATTGATTTTATGACTTGTAACCCTTGCTTGGCTAGGGGGCATGAGTATATCATAGTTTCCATCAATTATTTTCTGAAATGGGATGAAGAAATGCCTACATTGTCTAACAGGTAAGAGAAATACGTAATTCTTGTTCAATTATGTGATTACCCGATTCGGAATCCCTCAAGGTATAGTCACTGATGATGGTTCCCACTTTCATGGTTCTATGATGACTAAGTTGAAAACCCAGTTAGGCTTGTGTCATGATAGTTTGATGCCTTAGGACCCTCAGGCCAATGGCCAAGTCGAAGTAGTAAACAAAGTGCTAATTACCATGCTTCAGCGTACCATTAGAATGCACAAGTCCAACTGGCATTTGATGTTTTTTTCTGCCCTATGGGCCTACCATACCTCGATTAAGGATGCAACTGGATTAACACCATTTCAACTAGTTTATGGTCTGGAAGCTGCCCTTCCAATTGAATGCAAAATTCATTCTCTCAAATTAGATTACGATTTGCTCCCGAATACTACTCCAGTGGAAGAACGCCTTCTTTATCTAGAACGACTTGATGAGACTTGTCGACTTTCTTCTTTATTCATTGAAGCACAAAAGAAGAGAGTCAAAACTCACTTCGATTAGGCAGTCAATCCACATTCCTTCATGGAGGGAGATTTAGTCCTGTTGTATGATTAGGCTAATGACAAGCTAGGGGTAGGCATATTTTAACCCATGTGGCATGGACCCTATATTGTCAAACGTGTGTTGCAAAAAGGGGCTTATGAGCTAATTGATTACGAAGGAAACCCTTTAGATAAGCCCTAGAATGGGATTTATCTTAATAAATACTATGGATGAGCCTTTCGTGCATTATTGTGTACATACGTGTGTTTTTCATTTTGTACATGTTTGGTGTGTAAGTGTTTGTCGCTTATTGTTTCCCTTTTAATTCTCATGTAGATGTTTGTCACACCTTATGTCAGTTTCGCTAATGGTTCCTATCACAGTACCCGGAATCTTTCCTCCGTAGCATGGGTTATCTACGATCCTCATAATGAGTTGGTAGATCTTCAAGGTGTTTGTCTAGGATGTACCACAAACATTGTTGCTAAATATAGTGGAGTCATTGAATTACTGGCTGAGACTGTTGTCCTCAATATTCGTGCACTCATTGTGAATCTAGATTCCCAGCTTGTTATTCTTCAACTCAACGAGTGCTATTCCATTAGAAATCCTCAAATTTTAAGGTTGTATTTACGTGTTCATTTACTGGAAAGGAATATTGATTATATTACATATCGACATATTCCTAGAAGACTAAATACCTTAACTGATGCATTGGAAAATCATGTATTAGATAGACATTTGTGACCTTTATGAAAGTAAATCATTAAATACATAATAAGTCAATATAGCAAAAAACATAGGTATATATATGTGTATATCAGCGTTGCACATCGCAGTGCTAAAAAAATATGTGTTTGGTTACATCACAAGGCAACATGTCTTTCAAAATTTGTAGAAATTAAACCTTGGAGTCTAATCTGTGTGGTGCTCTCTAAAGCACACGACCACTTGAACCACATGTCTGAGAAGTAGATGAATGCTACCTGACACCCCTGCTACGTGTCATTGGTACTAACGAGGGATGTCTTCAAATCTCGTGTAGTTAGGAATCCCCTTCGTCAACCCCTCCAAGTCACGAGCAATCTCGTCCTCTACATATCCACTAGGAGGAGGAATCTCAAACTCCTGCTCAACTTTCCAAGCAATCAGAGATAAACCTGTAGACCTTTCTAGCCCAACTTATGCAAGATTGAAACACAGTGATCAGAATATATATAAAAAATCATAAAAAATCATAAAATACTTAAAAAATAAAAATTTGTTACCTTTGTGGTCCCAGTGTTCCCCAGGGGGGAGTACTAACTCCGGATCACCCTTGAAATCTATCCAGCATATGCACAGTCCTCGAAAAGGATAAGCTAGCGATCCAACCATTCGAAAAACTTAGGCCTCCATGACATGTGTTTCCCCTTGCCTACTCTGGGTATCAGCAGTGCCCACCAAGTCATCGTAGCTCCCACAGAGTTGACCATGCTACGACTGCTTCCTGTCTCTGAAAGATAGCAAGGCCCTCAAGGATGAATGATACCAGGATGGACCCATACTCGAACTATTTTATGTCCCCTTACCAACTATTGTTAATTGATGTTTGATGTTATTAGCCATGGCTCGGCCCAGTTGAAGACAATGGGATCCATACAATTGGCTGCCAACCAAAGTTGGGTTTTAGTGGCCTCATGTGGGGCCTACGAGCCAGCTGCTCTAGTGATGGTCGAGAGGAGGACATAGAGAGACAAGTCTCTGGTAGTAGCAATCTTGAGGTTTCCTCCCTTATTTTACTTCTCTGCCCCCGGACATAGTCTTCCCATCTGTCCATAGTTTCTCCAGTAATCCGCATACTGGTCATGTGGGGCCTTTCCTTGCTCCATGGAAAACTTGTCAAGAAGTATATGTCTACTACCTCAATCTCCAACTCTTGCCCTCAGATGTTGAGCTTAGCCTCCTTCGTATCCGACACTCCAACCAAATATTCGAGCAAGTTTGGTTGTGCCCTTAGACTACACACCATGAAAAATTTCAGCAGACCACAGTTCTGGAGCACATCCAGGTAGTTTTGGTCTCCCATGGCTAGTTCATCATCACCAGTATGCTCTCGTTCTTTCCACTCAATCACCATTTTTCTTCCTACACACACACACACATAAAGGACGATAATTACCTTGCTTGTACTTAAAATCCAAATAAATGGCTTCAGTTTTGAGAAATATTAAGAATCGACGCTCGACGTGCCTATTTTTCAAACAAGTGCACTGACCAAAATCAACCATTCGGAAAAATCAGGATCTTCTCTACTTTTCCTTGTACAATCGCAAAGACCCCGTTTTCTCCTCATGGAATATTTTGGGTCATCGCATCCCTAGCTGGCGACTTGCAATGACCACCGCACATATGTCGGCCCTAAATCCTTCCTTGGAGGTAGCTAAAACCATTAAAAATGAAGTATTATCATGTAAATATGAAGGAAATCGATTAGAGCCTACCTGGACTAGATGAATTTTCTTACAAGCTACGAATCTTTCTCCAGTTGACCATTGAAATTTGGAATGCACAACGGTAAATTTTTCACTCTAAGGTAAAATAGTGAAAAGTAATTTGTTTTTTACCAAATCACTCTTTTATAAGCCTTTTTGGTCAAATTAGGGTTTGTAAATTAGGGATTTTGCTTATTTCATGTATTTTTATATTAAAGATGGATCTTACACTTGTTTTTGTGCAGCAATAGGTTTCACAAACCCTGGTAACTACCCTACAAGTTACATTTTATACTTTTTCGGACTCCGTAAAAACACGAAAAAGTCCCTTTTGGAGTCATCTTTCAGCTCTTTTCTGACTCTCAAAACGTGAAAAGATCATCGAGCTCTTGTCGCTTTGAACTCGTTAAAGGTTGCGAGGCATCATCTACCCAGTATACGTTAACCCATTTTTGGGTTGGGATAGATTATTTATTGTTAGAAAATTATATATTACAAAGCAATGGAACACATAAAATATTGCAGAAATATAAACATAAAAAATGCATAAAGTAAGAGAGACACAAATATAAGTGGTTCACCCAGTTTGGGCTATGTCCATGGAGAAACGACTAGTCCTTCCTTTTATATTATCTAGCAAACTGAAGAGATACAACCTACAACAGATCCATTGTAACTCCCTCTTCACTCTCAATCTCCTCTCTCTTCCTCACTCAGAATACAAATCTACATAGACGCAATACAATTCCATCATATATAGCAAGGGGTTGCCTTCTAGGGAAAAGAACCCTAAACTAAACATAACTTCTACCATCAGATCATCTGCCTAATGAACGACCCAGATTGACTAGAAATTACTATCCTTTTATAAGGCAATTTTACATCTATTTTTAGCTTTGGGGGCACTGCCCCCGAACCCCCACCGGGGGACGTCTGGCCCTTGGACCCTTGTGGGGGGGACAAGTCCCCCTTGCATGGAGGGGTGTACAGTCTTCCTGGGGTATACATCCAACTGAAACCTTTGAATACAGAAGATAATTAGTCTCCACACCCAACAATCTCCCACTTGGAGACTGATTATAGCAATTCCACGGCTACTTCATTTGCTAGACAATGAATCCACTTTGGATGTGGTTGTTTATCATATTCTTCATCATACTTGAAGACCAATTGAAACTAAGCAGATTCCTAGTTTCTCCCTAGTTATAACTTTTGTTAACATATCTGCAAGATTCTGGCTACTGTGTATCTTTTCCAGCTTCAACTGTCCATATTCCAATGCTGACCGTATGAAATGGTACTTGAGCTGTATATGTTTAGTCTTAGAATGAAATGCAGAGTTCTTTACAAGATGTATGGCACTCTGGTTGTCACTATATAACCTGCCCAATTCCTGGATCTTACGCAATTCATCCAGAAACCTTTGTAACCAAATCATTTCTTTACTAGCCTCTGTAGCAGCAACATACTCTGCTTCTATTGTTGAAAGTGCAAACACATAATGGATTTTTGAAACCCAACTGACAGTTGTTCCACCTACAATAAATACATATTTTGTAGTGCTCCTCCTATTATCTCTGTCACCTGCCATATCTGCATCAACATATCCGTGTAGAGCAATGTTTGAACCACCAAAGCACAATGCTTGATTTGTGGTACCTCTCAAATACCTAAGAATCCACTTCACCACCATCCAATGTTCGTTTTCTAGATTGTTCATGTACCTGCTTACAATTCCCAGTGCATGTGCAATATTAGGCCTTGTGCAGACCATTGCATACATTAAGCTTCCAACTGTTGATGCATATGGAACTTTAGACATATGAGCCATTTCTTCCTGAGTCTTGGGACACGCCTCCTTACTTAATTTGAAATGGATAGGCAAAGGTATACCAACTGGCTTTTCATTCTACATATTAATCATTTTCAACACCTTTCTATGTACTCACTTTGAAACAATGTTAATTTTTTATTCTTCCTGTCTCTAGTTATTCTCATACCAAGGATTTGTTTTGCAGCACCCAAATCCTTCATTGCAAATGAGCTTGCCAATTTTCTTTTGAGCACATTTATCTCCTGCATGTTAGAACTTGCAACAAGCATGTCATCTACATACAATAACAATATAATATAGTTGCCATCATTTTGCCTTTTGATATAAACACAATGATCAGAGTGACATCTAGTATAACCTTGTTCGGACATAAACCTCTCAAATTTTAGATACCACTAACTTGGAGCCTATTTTAAGCCATACAAGCTCTTCTTCAACCTGCACACTATTTTCTCCTTCCCTTTTACCTCATATCCTTGTGGTTGCTTCATATATATCTCTTCTTCCAAATCCCCATGGAGAAAGGTTATATTTACATCTAACTGCTCAAGATGCAAACCTTCAGCTGCTGCTAGACCTAGAATAGTTCTGATTGAAGTCATTTTCACAACAGGAGAAAATATCTAATCAAAGTCTATACCCTTTTTCTATGCAAACCTTTCACCACAAGTCTAGCTTTATACCTTTTTCTACCTCCATCTTCTTCCTTCAACTTGTAAACCCATTTATTCTGTAATGTTGTTTTACCTGCAGGCAACCTGACTAAGTCCCAAGTCTGGTTATGTGCTAAGGAGTCCATCTCTTCTTTCATGGCTTGCTCCCACTTCTTCCTAGTTTCTACTTGCACTACTTCTTCATAACATTTTGGTTCACCAAAATCAGTCAACAATACATAATATAATGAAGGAGAGTATCATTCAGGGGGTCTACTTATCCTGGTAGATATTCTAACACCATTTTCAGGTGTTTGAATTTCTTGTTGTTGTTGTGGTTGTTGTTCTGGTTGTTGATCATTATGATTTTCAGGCACCATCACTTAACCTATGATTTCGTCAAGCACTATGTATTCTCTGTTTTCTTTTTCCTGTTTCTTTTCCTGCAACTGATTCTTATACAAGACCCTTTCATTGAATATTACATCTCTGCTCCTAATGATTTTGTGATTTTCATAATCATATGAGAGATAACCAAAATCATTAACACCATACCCAATAAAGGTACATTTCTTTGATTTTTCCTCAAGCTTTGTTCTATTTTCCTTGTTAATGTGGACAAAGGCTTCACAACCAAAAGTCTTTAAAAAAGAGTAGTTTACCTTTTTACCTGTTCATGCCTCCTTTGGAATACCACCATCCAAGGAAATTGAAGGCCCTCTGTTTATTAGATAAATAGCAGTATCTACAACATTTTCCCAAAATTGTAAAGGCAATCTTGCATGTAATCTCTTACACGTTGCACGCTCTATGATTTTCTTGTTCATCCTTTCTAACACACCATTTTCTTGTGGTGTTCCTAGAACTATCTTCTCTCTACGAATTCCATTCTCAAAACAATACCTATCAAACTCTTTGCTACAATCTTCACCTCCATTATCTAATCTGAGACACTTCAACCTTTTTCTTGTTTCATTTTCAACCAAATCTTTCCATTTCTTGAAAGTATTAAATACATTAGATTTATTTTGAATACAATAAATCCAGGTTTTTCTGGTTGCATTGCCAATAAAAGTAACATAATAATGAGAGCCAGCAAGAGATGATACCTGAGCAGGTCCCCATACATCTATATGCACAAGCTCTATTTTTTTTCTCTTATTTTCTTTCCCAACTCCAAGGAATCTAATTCACTTCTGTTTTCCATAAACACAATTCTCACAGAATTTTAAATCAACATGCTTCAAACCTGGCAACAAATTTCTTGAGTGAAGAATCTGTATCCCCTTCTCACTCATGTGCCTGAGCCTATGATGCCACAATTTCGTATATTCTCTTGTAGAGGTTAAAGCATTAATAGAATTAGAAATACCATTGCATAAATACAATGTACCAAAATTTCCTCCTTTAGCTATTACCAAGGATCCTTTAGTGACCTTCCAGGTTTTATCTATGAAAGTACTTACGCAACCTTCACCTCCCAACTGCCCTGTTGAAATCAGATTTTTCTTCAGATTTGGAACCTTCCTTACCTCCTTCAATAGCCATTGATTTTCATTCTATTGTTTTATGAAAATTGTACCCATTCCAACTATTTACAAGGTTTATCATCACCCAATCGAACCTGTCCAAAGTCTTCTTGAACATAATCATGAAAATGTTTCTTATCAGGTGTGGCATGGAATGAGGCCCTTGAATCTACCACCCAGGCATCAATAATATTTTCTAAAGAAAGAATCAAAGCATCTTGCAACACATCACCTGTTACATTCTCTTCATGATTAGTTTCTTGTTGCACGTCTCCTTCTTTTCCCTTCTGAGACTTGCAGTCGTTCTTCAGGTGTCCTTTCTTCTTGCATTTCCAACACACTATCCTTGATCTGGACTTGGATCTGCCTTTTCTTGACTTACTACGATATCCCGCTCTTTCATCTCTCCATTTTTCTTCTCCTAGTCTCTACAGTCAAAGCATTTCCTGATGTCTCACCGGAGCTTTTCCGTTGCATTTCCTCGCTAAGGATTGCACCAACAACATCATCAAACTTTAAAGTACTAGATCTAGAGACAAAGTTACTAATGGCCATAACTAAGCCATTCCAACTTTCTGGAAATGACCACAGAAATAACAGAGCCCTAAATTGATCATCAAAATTTACCCCTACAGAACTTAACTGACTTGTAACTATATTAAAATAATTTAAATGATCACCAATAGATCCACCTTCTAACATATTCATATTAAATAAACGCTTCATAAGAAATACCTTATTTGAGGCCGATAGTTTTTCATATATTTTGGCCAATGCCGACATTAAACCCTTTGTTGTCATTTCCTTTGAAATATTAAACGCTACCGACACCGCTAGGCAGAGCTGTATTGTTCCAAGTGCCTTTCTGTCGAGAATATCCCATTCTATGTCTGTCATACTCATTGGCTTATTTATCTTTCCACTCAATGGTAGGTACAGATCTCTCTGATATAGATAATCTTCTATCTGCATCTTCCACAACTAGTAGTTTTTGTCGTTAAATTTTTCGACCCTAAACCTACCATCTTCCTCCATTGCTCCCACTTGAACCAGGAACCCTTCTCTCTTGCGAGTTTATCAGCCAAATAGACCTTCGGCTATGATACCAGTTGTTAGGAAATTATATATTACAAAGCAATGGAATACATAAAATATTTTAGAAATATAAACAAAGAAAATGCATAAAACAAGAGAGACACATATATACATGGTTCACCCAGTTTAGGCTACATCCATGGAGAAACAACTAGTCCTTCCTTTTATATTATCCAACAAACTAAAGATATACAACCTACAATAGATACGTTGTAACTCCCTACTCGCTCTCAATCTCCTCTCTCTTCCTCACTCATAATACATATCTACATAGACGCAATACAATTTCATCATATATAGCGAGGGGTTCCCTTCTAGGGCAAAAAACCCTAAACTAAACATAATTTCTACCATCAAATCATCTGCCTAATGAACGGCCCAAATTTACTAGAAATTACTAGACTTTTACAAGGCAATTTTACATCTATTTTTAGCTTCGGGGGTGTTGCCGCTGAACCCCCGCCGGGGGGACCACTCGCCTTTAGGCTCCCTGGCTGAGGGGGATTAGCCCCCTCTGACCCCTGCACCCTCCCTTATGAGGGGTGTACAATCTTCCTGGGGTATACATTTGGCTGAAACCTTTGAATACAGAAGATAATCAGGCTCCATACCCAACATTTACAAAAAAGGTATATGTTGATCTTTCATGGTAAACAGGTTCCCTTGGATATTATTTTCTACCTTTTCGGGTTCGAGGGACAAATTTATGAAAAGGGACCTTTGGAGTTTTCTTTTTTGTGTCTTTTTCAAACTCTCTAAACATGAAAAAGACTCCGAGTTTTACCTTTGTCGGACTCATTAAACCCTGACGACATTGGACTTGTCACCATGATGAGATTGAGCTTCCCTTTCCTAGAGCTTGTTAAAAACCACTGGGTTGGATTCATCTAAAGGATGAACTTACATTACAAGCATATGCTATCCCATTCAAGCTTGTGTTTCAAAAATAATTGAGGTACTCGTAAAAAATGGTGGGGGAAATTTTGGAAACATTATGTTGATTACATTAGTTATTACGACACCTTGTTGCTCTTGGACACTGACACTCTTTCTGCTTTGTGTCAGGTTGGGATATCCTCATTCTATCGTTGGCCTTCTAGGTTTTGGGTTATTCATTTTTGCCTCATTCCATCTGATCCCTACTACATTCTCATGACCTTTGATCCCTTGGTACCAAAACACTGCCAAATTTTGGAGTCATGTCACTGATATGTTCAAGAGCTTAAATCCTTCTACAATTTGTAGCCTTACACACCTTCCTCAGATTCTTTGTCTCATTCACAATCATCTTGTTCCTTCTTCTCGCGTCGATGATATGGGAAACATTATGGCCCTCCTTTGACTAGTTTCTTCCTATCGACTTCAACTCATTATCCGAGAAGTTGACCTAGATACTTCTTTCTGGTATTTTGGAGCTTGCATGCCTCAATTGCAAGTTCTTCACATTCAACGACAGGCTTGCATCATTGGTATTCAATCAAGTTATTTCACAAGTGTTCGACTCCAGATCATTATTCATACTTTGTGGATTGTACTAACAGTACCTTGAGAACCATTGAAATTACTGGTGGTCTCTCTCGCACTTATTAACAGTTCACTTCATTGGCTAGTAATCAAGTGATTTTCTAGTGTGCTTGACTTCAACACATATGTTTGCATATTAGAAATTATACAATGGTTAGTTTGGGATTCAAGACCCTAGGCTCAGATTACACAAGTCCAGGTTGCATGGATTGATTTATACATGACTCCTTTGATTGGATGGCTACGGCCATACTTGACTCTTTTTTGTGGTCTTTCTGATTAGATGGTTGCATCCATGCCGAAAACCATTTATGTTTAATTTTTGGATGGCTGTGCCCATGCCTTTATGCACATGTGTTTCCTTTCACTATGTACTTATGCATCAAAGATATCAGTTGTACTTGTTTCTGCAAGTTCTCCGCGAGGATGTTCTATTTTGCTTATGGATCCATAAAGCATTTCACCCCTCCCACTCTCTCGGCCTTCATGCTTTAGGGGGCATCTGTTACATAGTAATTTGTCATCGACTCTACATTCCATGATCCCGAATACTGTTGGTCCATGTTATTGATTAACTGTCATGTTGCCAATTATGTGTCATTACCTTCTTTGCAATCTCAAGAAGAGTGTCTCAATTCATTATCCCTGAAGAAGACCCTTTTTACCTAAGTGTCTGGGTCATCGCGAGTCAAAATTTATCCCTCTCATGATGATGGTCAAGTTAACACTAGCCCTAGTGAAGTCTTCGCTCTGTCCCTCTGTTGCACCTGCGACGAGCCAGATTTGGCATGTTTTTCAACAACTCATCAAAACTTTGAGACGAAGTTGCTTCATGGGCAGTCCTAGGGCTGGTTTTTGGGTCAGTTGAGCTCGCCTTTCTCCTCTAGGATAGTTGTTCCCCCTTTTGGGCAACCTTGATAAGAGATAATCTCTTCCTTCCTTCTATTATGAGACCTATCCCTCCTATAAATATCTCCTCCATGAATGATATCAACTAGCTTGGATGTAACTAGATGATAGCTAGATGTAAGTTGATAGTTTCAAGTTTCTAAGAGAGGAGTAGAGGTAGAGAGTGTTATTGGAGTGTGGAAGTAGCCTCATCTATATTTTGATTTTAGAGATGTTTGAGTAGATTTGGCTTGAGAGATTTCTAGTATCAACCCTTTTGGACAAAAGAGAGAGTCATATGTTCCCTTTGGAGATGGTTCACAAGTGAATTCTTATCAAGACATGCTGACGAGACCCTTCAAGGAGGCTTACAAAGTCAAGGCTCATTTGTAAGTTTTACTTTGATTTATATTAATACAAATCAATAGCTTGTTTCCTATGTCGTGCATTAAATTGTATGTCTAGAGCTTGAGGTTCCTTGACTCTTCAAGTAGATTGTTTGGTCATTTTCTATTGCGTTCATGGTGTTTATCTACATGTTGATTTCAGGTATGAGTGACTAGAAGATTAAGAGCTGGAGTAACGCAGCGAGGACTTTATTGAACGTCATATTGAAGAGAGGCCTTCATAACACCAACTTTCTAAGGAAATTTTCTTTGGTATTGTCTGTGCAATGACTAGAAAAACTCTAGGGCTAGAGGGGTTGCCTCTATCCGCAGAGGGAACTTTCTTGTGTCACATGAGGGTTTGGAGTTTACTCTACACAATCCTCCACATAATCTCTATGCACATTGTAATTACTAAAATAAATGACAATTTTTTTTATTTTCCTCTTTAAAAATGAAAGCACAAAGGATATGGAACCTACATTTCCCTAAAATTATTTGGTTGATGAGAATTCTTGAATTGATGGCTCTAGGCACACATTTAATTTTTTTTTGACAATACTCCCGGTTTCCTGTAGTTTTCCTATAGGTGCTTACTGTAGGATGTCGAGACTAGCTTTCCTCACTGTTTCCTATAGTTTCTTTGTGTTCCGTGTAGGTTCTCACTATAGGATTGCCAAGACTAAATTTTCCTTTTGATGGCTCCTCGAGTTGATCTCAAGTCTCAAAATCTCTAAATGAACAATACCTTGCATGAAAGCCGGGGAATATTTCTATTTATGGTAGATTTCATTGAGTGATGTGTTGGCTAGCTAAGTACTTATTTCTCCTTTTGGACTGTTGGTCCCACTATTAGTTAACATGCCACCCTTTAATCATCACCCACTTCTTTTCACCGTAACTTGACCACCTCCTTGATTTATTCCCCTTTATGTGACCTTTCCATGTGTCCAGTTGACTATTACTTTACTTTTTGTTATCGAACTGAGGGTGGCCAAGTTAACTGGCCACCTTTGCTTATAAAACCAACTTTCTACATATTCCTACAGTTTTAATCATATTCATTCTTATGAGAGAGTATGGATTAGGTGACATACATGTGGCTTCCTTTTCCTTGATTATACATGATGGAGGGTGTTTTTTTTGTGCTACTCGTGACTCAAGTACATCTTCTTGACTACTTTTTTATTGATTTCATTTTGTTGATAGGTTGTCTTCTTGTTGATGTGCACATGCTAGCTTCATGTGTTGCTGCTTAGCTCTAGTTAAGTTCCATGGTGATTGTAGTTGTGCTTATCCTCTTTCAATGCATGGTGCTAAAGGTTAGGCCTGGAGCCACCTTCTACTTCAAAATAGGTTGCTTTAGAGTTTCCTGTAGTACTACTACGGGAAATCTTGTAGCTGCCCTTTTTTGAATTTTTGTGTCCTTTATTTTCTTGGTGGGTAAATAGGTATTGGAATGAGTTGAAGGTGTTGACATGGAGTGGTATGTGAGGTAGGATGTTGGTGGCATGCCCCTTTGATGTTATTTTCTCTTTTTTTCATTCTTTTTCTAACTATGTTTTTTTGATGGACACAGGGGGTGACATGGTCATGAACGGTGTTGGATGAGGTGTGCTGAAGTCAATGGACTCCTTTTTTAATTCAAGACATACTTGCATCATAATTTCTCAATCGGACTTCCTTTCCTGTAGATTTTCAGGACTTCATGTAGTACTTCAGGAAACTCCTATAGTGATTATAGGAAATCTTGTAGAAGTCACAGAATTGCCTAAAATTTGAATTTTTCTGTTATCAGAGATGAGTATGGATGAATGAAAATGGGGATCATGGTTGAGATGAAATGGATGAAGAAAACATGGCATTATATAGGGATTTTTTCTCTCTAATATTTGTGTCCATTATCTTTTTGAAAAATTGCAAAAACCATAATTGTTATAAGTGGGCAGGTTTAAGCTCCCTGCCAATATTTTTGTGCTTTTTCTCTCTTTTTTTTTTCTTTTTTTTTCTTTTTTGAAAGACAACTAGGTTTCCTCAAACAATATTTTCATCCTGGTTTCCTACCCTAGGTGCCTCAAAAGAGGTTTTCACCCAGAGGTCTTTTATTTTTCCCTTTTTATTTTCTTCAATTTTTTTTTTAGCACCTTTCTGCTACCTTAGCTACCTCATGGAGGTTTTCACCTAGGTCTCTTAATTTTTCTCTATTTCTTTTCAAAGCTTCAACAGTCCTCAAGAACATGGCGAGGTGGAAGCTAAGACTCTTTCAATCACCATTACTACCTTACTCATGCTACTCACGAGCTCCTTCTTTGACAAAGGATTTTTGTAGAATTTCAACCTATACCCATTGACAAGTAAAGGGATACCTTGTTCATCGATGGTTCTTATTTGAACAACCCCATTATCATTGAAATTTTCTATCACATATGGTCCCAACCATTTTCTCATCATCTTGCCTTTAAAATCTTTGTATCTGCAGTCATACAAGAGAGCCCAATCACCTTCTTGAAACAATTTGTCTTTGACATTTTTGTCATGCCATATTTTTCTTTGTACTTAAGTCACCTCAATGTGAAGGAGGACCTACATCTTGAATTCATGTAACCCATTTAGCTGGAGAAACCTCTCTTGTTGTGCCCTTGTAACATATAGATCTAATTCTGCTACCATCCTTAAAGTGTTGTACTCAATTTCAATGGAGAGCATATCCTTCTTCCCATAGACCAAATCATCAAGGGTGAAGGTAGTGTTTGTCTTCCAAGTTCAATTGTATGCCTAGGTGGCCTCCACTAGTCTGTATTCCTAAGCCTTCCTGCTGCTGCTAACCACTTTGGTCAGAATTATTTCCAATGATCTATTGGTGACTTCTACTTGTCCATTAGCTTGAGGATGGTAAGGAGTGGACTTCCTATGCTTGATATTTTGTTGGATTAACAAATTATCAATCATGTGTGAGATGAATTGAATTCCTTGATCAGTGACCAACTCTCTAGGGATCCAAACTTGTAAAACACATTCTCCCTTAAGAACTCAAACACTTTTTCTTCTGTTTCTACCTTGACAGCTTTGGTTTCAACCCGCTTTGTTAAGTATTCAGTGCACACAATGATGTACTTTTTCTATCCTGATGGAGGATCAATGGGCCCAATGAAATCCATTCTCCACTTTTCAAATGGCTCAAAAGTCACTTGAGGTTGCAAAGGAATTTCATCCCTAGGAGTAGGTTTCCCCATCCTTCGGCACTGATAACACTCACTGATATACCTTCTTGCATCCTTATGGAGAGTAGGCCAGTAATCTCCATATTGTAGTTCCTTGAATGTTTTCTTTTTCACTGCAAAGTGACCCTAACAAGCCCCATCATGACAAGCCAAAAGGATGTCAAAAACTTCCTCCTCCCTGACACATCTTCTCAGAATTTGATTTAGACCCAACTTGAAGAGATTGCCGCCAATCCAAGTAAATGGGATGCTTTTATAATTCTGCTCTTTTCCTTGAAGGAAAGATTTGGAGGGAACTGTTTAGCTTTTCAGTAGTTGGATATGTCCACAAACCACAAAGAGAGAACTGAAATGATGAACAAATGCTCATCTGGTAGCTAGTGATCGACCATTCCTTCCTCACTTACAAGAAAAGTTAATGGCTAGTAATAGTTTAGTTTTTGTAGCTACATGTGGGCCCTTGGATGCCTCCAAGCACATGATCATCCAAAGAATGTTCCTCGTAGGCCTAGTCTTGATCCGCTCAATGGGAACCCTGTTATTAACTAACCCACTGCCTAGCCTGCAGTGAGTCTAGACCAACTCAAGGGTGGTTCGTGGATCTACTCTTTCATTGGTCAAGTTTACTCATGCACCTTTGCAAAATAAACTTGTAAGAAAGTAAATATCATCTCTTTCGATTGTAACCTCATTATCCCTTATCCATAGCACACCTTATTTTCATCCCATCATTGGATAATCCAGCTTAGAAGTTCTTCCTGACCCTTCATCATGTGAAGTCTCGTACACTTCATTAAAAAACATCTATGCAAAGTAAGTAAGCATGCTAGATCACTAAGAATTTGTAGTTCTTCACTGTCATGAGCTCTTTCCCTCCAAATACTCATGCTCATGGCTCAAAACCTGTATCAAATCACCTAAAATTTAGTCAAATTAATGGTAAAATCCACAAGAAATCATGCATTGGGGTTTTGAATTATGCCCAGAAAGCCTAACGCTGCCCCCTAAGGCCTAGATGGCATTCTAATGCACCCTTTTAGGTCTTGAAGGGCGTTTAACTCTCCTCCAGCCCTAAGAGGTAGCGTTAGGTGCAATAAATTGTCTAGGGCTTCCCCAAAATAAAAAATTTCACCCCAAATGCAGCTAAAAAATGTAAAAGAATGCAAGATGAGGGTTACGTGAGGATGGGCATCAGACTAGTCATATATCCTTCATGGAAATCCACTCTATACCCAAGGTTTTCCTGTCGAAACAGACCAGGGTGCATGCCCCCTGGGTTTCAATCACATCTTCCTGAATCACTCGCGCTCATCAGGTGGACGGACTAGAGATCTATGAGACATTTCTTGCGTTAAAAGACCATTTAGGGACGTCATTTGACTATTTACAATGTGTGATCCGAGGAATGACATTTGGTCCACGAGCTTGACCATTCTACCTTCGTGTAGAAAGCACATTACTCTAAAGAGTGCGAAGACGATGGCTCCCATGTAATAAATATAGTCGCGTCTAAGGAGTAGATTATAATCTAAAGGTCCTTGAACTACCATAATGTTCATGTGAACAGTTTTTCTTCTCAAAGTAATGGGCACATTTGGAAGGATCCCTAAAGGTCGACTGGTTCCTTTGTCGAATCCTATTAGATTTCTCATTTCAGGCAAAAGCGATGGCGAACCAAGCACTTTCCAAGCAATTGAGGAAAGGATACTCACAGAATCCCCTTCATCAATGATGGTACCAACCATGACCATTCTGTAAGCTTGTATAATGATTCTGAATGGTACACTGTCTGGTAAACGGGGTCTACCTAGTAGATTACAGTCGAAGGAAACAACTAGGTTACTTGGTGGTGGGACCGAATAGACAACCAGATATGACTCTGATGAACTTCCTTCCTGCAGTAAAGGAACGGGAGGACTTCCCCCAAGCTCATCGGAGTCGGTGTTGATGAAACGAATTTGAATGGTGTCATTCTCTTTCTCTTCAGTGAAGGTATCATTCCAATATGAACACTCTGAAGGTAATACTGGGTCAACTGTCGTATCGACCCTTTGATTTTCGTCTGGTATGGATTCCAAGGGTTCATTTTCAATGATAGGTGCTTCGGCTGACCACAAGGATGGGCCAGCTAGATTTTCAACCAGTAGAGGGCTCAACAAGAGTTTTTGATATCCAAGAGGAAGTCGTAATGGTGAAACCAGACGATTATCTAAAAAGCTTTTAGCCTCTTCAAGGAAGGGACAGCAGTGGATGGCATGATCGCCTTCACACAACTTACAAGGAAGTTTAGGATTCCTTGTTTTTCCATGTGCTTCACTTTCACTGGTTGATGGTGAGCATTCAACATGATCACCAGAGGTTGATGCTACCAGATTGTGCAAACGAGGAGACCAGTCCCTTAAGATCCGAGGGATGCAAGGACAATCTCGGTGATAGTGGTCTCCATTGCAAATGACGAAAGGAGATTTAGGTTTTGACTGTGAGGTGTGTGGATTTTTTCTAGATGATACTTGGTTACTCCCTTTTGATTTCGGTTCCCTTTTCTTCTTTTCCTTTTTCCCTTTCTGCTTCTTCTTCTCAGTTACTTGGTTTTGGGCCTTATCGGCTTTATCAAGTGAAGAGGAAGGAGGAGAAGGAGAATCAGATGAAGTAGAATGTTGGGAGGCGACTCTAGTGTCGTCTAGTTGCTGGTTAGACTGTTTAGGAATTATGGGATTCTGAATAACAGAGGTAGAGAAGAGCCAGACCGGCAAACCAATTGTCAATCTTGGAAGTGACAAAGTGGCCATATGGGGTGGATGAACATCTCCCCAAGATAGGAAGGGACTAGGATTTCCTTCATGGGGAAATCCTTGGTTAGTAGTCTCCATTTTCTCAACCTGAAGATCAACGGGGAATTTGTGATGTTATTCCGATTAAAATAAATTTTTAGATGCTTGGACACAACTTGTTTTTTCAATTTTAAAGAGTCGAGAAAAAACAAAATATGACTCTATTCACCTTCGATTTTTATTGAGCTTGAAGTGACAAGCGCTCAGAGGACCTTTTCCTTTAAGGAGTCTGAAAAGGAGCAAAATGGACTTCTCTGGAGATCTAGGCAGAGAGGATTACCAAACCAATCGTAAAATTGCAGAATACTTTTTACGGTACGGCAGTCAATCTTCTCGAATGCTGTGTTCGGTGTATTACGATTGATAGGGTGGTAGACACGGCTTCCTAAGGATAAAGGATGCAGCCTATTGTGGTATCCCAATATATATGCAATGGTACATGGGAGCACAAGTCCGTACTGGCACTTGCCATCTCAGAGTGGAGAAATCACCCAACCAGCACTGAAAGCAACAGTTACCAGGCTTTACGACGCCGAAATATGTCTCTAGCCTAGACCTCTAGATGTTGTGCGTTAAGTTCCAAAGCGTTGTTAGATTCTTTGGATTTATTTTAAGTTGATCTTTCTTAACAGTTTGCCTTTCAGGTTCACCACGTGATGTATGTATAATTCCTAAATGCAGTCTAAGATCATAAACAAACGTTTTATCTTCTTTCAGCAATGAAAATCCTAGCTACTAAAGGGAAGAAAGTCAACCATCTTTACTTCACAGAGCACAGAGCACACGCTAATATGCACAGTCCTAAATCAAGCCAAGCATTCAAAATGCAAATGCACATGCATGTATTGGTTTTCAGCTCTGTTAATGTGTGAATGATGTTAAGAAAGCTATGTACAAAATTGAATTACTTTTAAAGAAACAGTACTCAACAAAATTCTTTTTCAAAATGAAGTGAAAGCAAGAGAGACACTTTGCGATTTTGAAATGGAAATTGCTTTTCAAAACTTTAAAACTAGTAAAGCAAATCCTATGCAATATTAACCGTATAATCAACTATCTAAAACATTGAAATTTCTTTCTAAAACTGAAAACGACAGCTATGACACTTTCAGATCTAGAGACGACAGTTCAACTATGTTACTTTTTGCAAAAGAGAACTAAAACGATGCATAATACATAAAAAACGTTTATAGTTCTTTGCACTAAGGAGGTGGAATAATGCAAGAGAAGGGGGTATTCATAGAAGTAAACTAATTATAGACCGCAAAAATCTTGAATAAGACTGAAAATAGTGAGAAAAAATCCACAGTCGGAGGGTAAAGTCAATCCTTCGTGACCATCGCACCTGTTACACAGTGAACTCAGTATGCAGCAGACCTACTCCATTTGGGATGTGCGATGCATACAGGCTGCCTTGAAGGTAGGGTGCGATGGTTACAGTGCAAGACTTTGAACGAGATTTCAATCACAGTTTGTAATCTAGTTAAGGTGTTTACGCTGAATAAGTAAGGATCAATGTATGTAAAACACAGGCGTGATCTAAGAGGTTACTAGAGCCACCACTTAGGGAAATTAGATTGCTTGCAGATCTATTGTTTAATTCATAAAAAAAACATGGAGATTGACTGAAGTAGCATTGATCTACTTTGCATTTGTATGACAAATGCAGTTCGAAGGCTAGCTGGCTTGACTTTAGGCTCCCTCTGTATGTTTATAAAAGAAACAAGGATAGATAGGATAACAATTAATCTAGTCGTTCCCCAGTGGAGTCACCATTTTGTAATACGGGAATAGTGTCCACTCGGATGCTACTATTCCCACTAAAATGGGTGGCTATCTTAGAAACAAACAATCGAAGTCTACTATTGATTCCTTTTATGAAAATAGATGAGAGGAGAACCAAGAGGTCCAACCTGAGTCTTGTGTTCGATTTCCTCTCCTTCTTGATAGAGTTTTGCCGCTTCATCTTTGTCTTCTCAGCTTCAAAAGGACCTGTGGAATCACAACAACATAATACTATGCAAGAAACAAGGATCTAAATTCATAAATAATGCAGGATCAGATGTGCATTAACCATATACAAGCATATATAAACAAGTACACAAGAATATGGAAGGAAACAAGAATAACTTTATTCAGATGAAAAGTAGTAAGAAGATTACAACCATGTGCTCTGACCCAGCATCATCCTCCAGCTAAGAAGCCCTTCTTCACCTCAATCAAAGCTAGATCACCCAACACTGTGAATGTACACCAGAATACCAACAACACTTCTCTATAAGACACAAAATTCCATCCTCTGGGTCTCTGTGATGAGGGATCCATATATAGATGATTACAGAGAGGTGAGTCATCTTTTTGGATCTTGATTAGTGTCTTCTCTCTGATAGTTCCTACTTCCACTTGGAGAATGATGATATGTTACTCATCCCTGGTTGAAAATGGAGTGGCATGTCTCAGAGGGGAAGCTTTTGGAAGATTCCATGATCTTCCACCTCGCATTTTTGTCCCTGCCATTTTTCCATTCCCGACCATCGCACCCTATAGAAGAGAAAATTAGTATGCATCGCACCCTGTACATTGGGAAGATGATATGCATCACACCCTTTGCATTGAGCTTTCAGTATGGTCCAGTTTTGACCATTTATGAGAAATTTTCAACGAAGAACTTCTCGGAGATGAGATAATCAGTTGACCTTGTTCCTTTAGGCAGTGAAGCAACACTTTTAGGGACTTAGGAACCCTCAGTTTATGGAAATTTGTCATTGGGGTTGAAGTGCCCAAAAATGTCTATAACAGACAGTTCAAAGGTTCCAGGTTTTCCAAATCCTATGCCCAATGTTCACTGGCCAAAAAATCTTCCATTATTTAATGATGAAATAGGAAATGATGCTGCTTTACATTTATTCAGGTTTCATATGCACATCCAAAAGTTTAAAGTTAAATTCCATGAAGATTTCCTTATGAAAATATTTATGGCAACATTAGAGGAAAAGGCTAGATCTTAATATGAAAATTTACCAACCTCCAGTATATGTTCTTTAAAGAATTTTCATACTGTGTTTCATGACAAATACAAGGAAATTTATTCATCTATGTTGCTAATTCAAGACTGTTGTGACAATTTTGAAAGTTTTATTCAATATCTTCAAGATTACTATGATGATGATTAGTTCATGGATTATGAAATATTAGAGGCTTTAGAATAAAGCCTTTTCAAAAAGTAGAAGACTTGCTTGAAATATCTTCTCATCAGGAAGAAAAAGATGATGTATGTTGTTTAGAGGTCCATGAAGTTTCTAAAGCCTTTTCAAAAAGTAGAAGACTTGCTTGAAATATCTTCTCATCAGGAAGAAAAAGATGATGTATGTTGTTTAGAGGTCCATGAAGTTTCCCCACAGGAAACAATTCTTACAGCACAACAAACTAATCAGTGTAAAGAAGAAATTCAGCTTCCTGAAATGGCTCAAGTAGAAGATAACAGTAAAAAACAACAGCAGACCGGTCATCAGGAGATAGAGGTGGTTGAGCTTAAAATTATTGATCCATAAGAGCATCTTCAACAAGTAGTGGTTTCTTAGAAATTAAACACCAGTCAAATTTATTTGATGAAAACCATCTCTCAAATTTTTTGTCCTTAGATATAAATAAAATAAGACAATATACTTTAATAGATCATGATCTTTTATCTGAAATTAATGACAGTTTGCAACTCCCTTGCAAGCTTCTACATGACAAAGATAATAATGTTCTTTCATCTGAAATTAATGATAGCTTGCAACTCCCTTGCAAGCTTCTACATGACAAATATAATGATAAAGGCTTCCCTGTTGTATATGATATGGTTGATGAAGATCAAGAGCAATTAGAAGCTAGTTTGGGGAATAACGAAATTTAGTTTCAACAACTTGAAAAAAATGATCATTTTATCCATATCAGCTATGAAAGTGAAGAAGAAAGTGCAGAAAATTTGGAAATAAGTGAAGCTTCTTTACCTCTATGTTTTGAATCATTTCATTTTTTAAAGGAAATGTGGTATAACATCTCTAAATAAAAGGATGAGCAACTTGTAGAAATCTATGAAGTTCCATTCAAACCTATGAGTAATAATTTGCAACAATCCTTCCAAGTTTTTCATGATCCCATAACTAATGTGTTGGATAGTGAATGCAAAAAACAAAAAAATCTCCATTAACATACTACGAGAGTTAAAATCAAGATGATAAAGGTTTCACCAAACAGACATTTCAATCAGTACAAGTATCATCACAAAGCTCATCTGAAAGTTTGTAGGGTGTTAAAGATAAAAGTGATGTTTCAGTTTCATGACATGGAAGCCATCTAGAACAAGTGTGCAGTTTCTTAAATCAGTTGAACAATAGTGTGTATATTTTGGAAGATCCTTTGTACAGTTTTTAGAGCCTACAAAGGAAGGCAAGTATTTCCTTATCTTCTCATTAGTTGACAAGGTTATATTTGGCTTTAGAACCTCAGTTTTAATCACAAACAAGGCCAAGCAACAAATCATCAATGTGTATAATGCTTGAGTGGTTACATTGCTTATTTCATTTTACCTAACTAGCAGTTGGACAACTGATTACAGTAAGTAGGTAGGATATCAATTTGAATAAATTCAGTTTTTAGCAGCAACTTTATGTTAGATCAGATTTCCGTTTGCAGAAAAGGCTACAATTTTAGTTCAATATTTCAGTCACAAAGATTATACAACAGAGAATACACATGTGTGGGATTGGCTTAATGGATCAGGCTACTAGTCGACAATGTTCTTGACATTTCACAAGGAAATGTCATTCCCAAGTGGAGCCACTGTTAGGTTCCTATACCAGTAAGAGTCATAATTTTTGAATTACTGAGATTAAACCTGTAATGTACATACCTTTGCTTTCTGCAAATGTTTTCCATATCATAAAAATAAAAAAATGTAAAGAGGGTATGTCCTAAAAGATAAATCAAAGGACAAAAAGAATAAGAGAAGGTCAAAAAAATGAAAGAATATGAACCCCAAAAACAAAAAGACCATGAAATTGTGCAAGTCAAAGTGCCACTACCATTTACCTTTTATGCATAATAATGTTTGTGTGCAACTTTTTATTCATGCCACAATACATGGTATCCAAACAGTTTAATCCTTGTTATTCCATGCTTTCAATTTCATGTTTTAAGCTAGAGAATAAAATCTGACCAAACTGTTTAATCTTGGTAGATAAGTAGATAGGTAGAGTAAATAAAATGAGCTCAACTATTTAATCTAATGATCTAGGTGGATGTTGGTGGCCACCCACCTATCCCATTTGGACCCCCACAATTGTCTCTTTCAACTTTTTAGTTTCCTTCATTGTAGCACAATTTACTATTTTTAGTATTTTTTGGGTCCTAAACTTCCGGAGCCATTTTAAGGCCCTAAACAATTTTTTTTTTCCGGAAATCTACTACCAAAGTTTTTTTGTCTAAAATTGTCTTTTCTGTCATATTCCTCGGGGAGATATTTCCAATGGGCTATCATGCACGTCAAACAGAGATAATATGACCAAGTTACGACCCCAGGAAGTTGGTTGTCCAACTCACCCCAAAGGGGCCCATAAACACTTGGTGTTACATCTCCTCGGGTTATGGTTTTGGTTGTTTACGTTTTGCTCTTGTTGTTCAATAATAAAAAGGCCCTTGAGCCTCATTGTAAGAAATTTTATAGGCATGAAGCCACCACATATCTTCTCAGAGATAAGCTACCATCGCCCTAGCTGGTTTATTTCCATTTCTGTTTGTAAGCATATTTTAGTATTTTACATTAATGAAATGAAGTATTATTTCCACTGCATCTCTATGTTTATGGTTACCTCTGTAATTTGTTGTGTTCCTATTTAAATCCGGATCATCTGAGCCGTTGAATGTAATAAGGTTAGACTTAGTTAGAATACCATTGTAAAAGAAAAGAAAAAGTTTTTGATAAGGGTTTGCCAGCTTAAGTGCACCCAAATAAAGAGAAGTAAAAATGGTAGGATGAGTAGGTGGGTAAGGAGAAGAATGGTTGCAGAATTGTGATGATTGTTAGATAAAATCATGTTGATCACCTTCACCATCAAAGTTCCAAGTATGGATAATAATTGGGCAAGTATCAAATACACAAAGTCAAATTGATTAGCCCCCCTCACTCATTACACTTTCACTTAACTAATTTCAAAGAAAAGTCTTAAGTACCTAAAATCTTAAGTCAAAGGGGCTCAGAGCATTTCTCTAACTTTTGGAGGGACCAAACCCTTGGCCTAATGACTTATAGACCTTAATTAAAAAATATCCCCTCATAAACATTTACCCCTCTTCACTCCCCCTCATTCCCCTCATAAAACCCCTTGTCCTAGGTTTTAAACTCTATTTTCCTAAGGGAAAGAAATTACTCCCATGTAAACCCTTTTTCCTAAAAATCCTAAAAAATTACCTTTTTAGCCTAAGTTACTATGTGTTTATGAAAAGAAAATGAATTAGACACATTACACTTTGCACTAAAACCCATTCTCTACCATCTTCATATTAATTTCTAACACTTATATATGTATTAAATCCGAAAAATAAATATAAACCCTTCCTGTACATATATCAATAAAACCATTATATTAATACCCCTCCGCGAAGTCTGTAATATAAACATTATGAATCAAACCCAACATAATTAATCAATCCATAGTTAATTACAAGTCAAACCATCCACCAATGAAATCACCCTTGACGCCCTTAATCCACCATAATCCGTGATTAATTAAAACCCGCCACTTTTAAGCCCACTTTTAAACACTCATCCCCCCCCACTACCGTTCGTGTATCTTCATGAACTAACCACCGCCCGATCTTCCCCCATCAAATCTAACGATCCTCGTTGATTACGCAAGTCATTTTAAGACCAACCTTTACCCGCCCAATACGGGTGGTTTCCTGTTGGACCCCAATGCTACGTGGTGCCCGATCAATGGCATCGGGCGGCCTTCCCCCAATACTGCCAAGCGCCCAAAAGTTGTGTGAAACAAATTGCTTACTGCCTGCCACTACGCAACAAACCATCTACTGTTCAGTTCACGCCATATTTTAAAAGTTTACCCGTTAAAGATCAAACCCCAAGAACCTAGGTTTTCTTTCCCTTCACCCATTCTACTGTGTAAATAAATGAAACCTTTCTACTCCACCTGAAGCTTCTGCTAACCAATTCAAGCATGGTTTAGAAATCATTTTAGACTCACTCCATATACCTATAAAGCTAGATAAAGCCATTAATGACCCTCCCTATCAACCAAACGTTTTCCTAACAGTAGGTTTTATTTTGCAGGCGATCAGAAGACTGCAGCCTTGGATAAATAGTCTTAATACTAGTCATAATACGTTTTTACTTCAAGACTATTATCAAATCTATTCAAAAAGAGATGGAAAATAAACATATAGTTGATATAAAAACAGAGGAAACATGAAATTAAATGATTTAATCTTGAAATAGAGAGTAAAAAAACTAAAATATATAGTGAAGGTAAAAGGACACAGTAAATAACAGTCAAAGTGTATCAGTGTTAAAGAGTATCAGATTGAAGACCAAGTCAAGTAAATTAGCTAGCATGAAGATAAACAACAAGGAAGACAGTTACAGAGCACACAGATTCATGTCAAAGTGAAGACAAATGAAAAAATAGAGCGGTAAAAGTAAACAATAAAACTAAACATGGGTGTTGTAAGGGTTAAACAAAGATGAAAACACTTTCACCAGCAACAATGAAGTTTATCCAAAGTAAAAGTGAAAAATAGTTAAAAGAAATTTAAGGTTAAAAGATGAAATCAGAGCAGAAATGGTACATTTTTTAGAAATTTCCTATTAAAGTCATAGTTTTGCAGAAACTATTGTGGCTAATCCAAGAATTATTTTGAGAAACTGGAGGAGGTTTGTGTTCCTAAAGCTAATCTACAAAAAATATCTTACATTTTACATAGGTATTACCAACACTAAGATAAGTTCATGTCTTCACAGCCTATTTTTCAGACTATGTAAAGTCCTGTTTTTGACATCTTTTTGCAGAGAATATTGTGAACAGTTGGAGGTGAATTTTGGGAAATTGAGAGAGGTGTATCTCAAATACATACTTATCTACAATAACCTCTTTCATTGTTTACATATCTATCACGGATTGATATATACAAGGTATCAATGGACCTAATATTGCAGAATTGCTGGAACAAAATGCACAAAGAAAGGATGCAGTTAGTGAGTGGGATGCCTCATCGTCACTTAAGAGTTGCTATCAAATTCAAATTTCTCTTCTTTTTCACCATAAATCCATCAACATGGTTCCAAATAGATTCATTATTTTTTAGTGTCCTTTATTTAAGTTCTAATAATGTAAAAGAATTGGAGATATTTGTAAACCCAATCTTGATATTTTTTCAAGATATTTCAGTTTAAAATTTGTATAAATACTTCTTCATTTGAAGACTTATTTGGGTGGATTAAAATACATTGTTGTAGACATTTTATATTGAGCTAAAAGAAGCTATTGTACTCAAGACTCGACTGATTTTTTTGGGTTATGAAATAAAGCTAAGGACATTTCACTGGATTCTTGTGCACAGTTGGAACCAAATAAGTATTATCTCTTCATGTCTAAATATTATTTTCTTGTCATGTTATAAATATTCACATGTGTCTCTTATGAAATTTGAAAATTAAACAAGGAATGATATCTCAATATTTGCTTAAACACTCTCTACTCTAACTGTTTACTTCCTATATGTTTTCTGCTAAACTATCTTGGTATGGGAATTCTCAATTGCTCCCAGACTTCTGTAGTCCCCCCCTCCGCTTTGGTCCATAGTAAAGGACTCTTAGTTTCCCTTTGCTACTGATCATCCTTCTTTTCTTCATCTTAATCCTGGTTAAGGATTCTTCATTGCCCTTTGCCCTACTTAGGACTACCTCATCCATTTGAACTTGCAGATTTTATTTTTGCAGTGCTAGCCTGCCTTGTGAACTCTTACTTTAGTGATTGATCTGATCCAGTTAAGCCACTCTTTGATGACTCCATAGCCTAGTGGCCTGAATACTTGTTCTACCCATTTGTTTTCTTAGTTCCACCACCCAATAAAAACAAAACATCATGGGCACTAATAACTAAAATCCTACCCAAGAAAAAGTTAAATTATAAAGAGAGAGTCGTCTCTGGACTTAGGTTAGGTAGAACCTGAGTCTAAAAGATTAGGTTTGTGCTTACCTCGAATTATTCCTTCTTTATAACATCTAACGAAGGATTCTGAGTGATAACACACTGATTTCACTGTAAGAAAATCTCTACCCCGTCCATCTATATCTCTATCTCCCATTGTCTCTCCTTCTTTATCTCTCTATCTCATGCCAAAAATATACACACTTCCTCTTCATATCTATCTGTCTCTTTCCCTCTCCCTCCCCTTTCCATTCCCTCTCTCTCTTTCCCTTCTCTCTCTCTAACACTTCTCTCTCCATATCTATATCTATTCATACATAGCTACCCCATAAGGAAAGGGGCCCTGCGAGTGATCCTCACTCTCATCCTCATCGTCATGGGACATCCATTCAAGAATAGCCTTAATTAAACAAATGAACTCCTCACTAGGTCCAAAGGTCTTTCTATCCTAGTAGAACTATGGACTGCTTAGAGTGGCCTCCCAACTTCTTGACATGACTTTAAGTGAATGGTGTGACATGTAAGTCACTCTGAGAAAGCATTGTCGATTGATTGATTTTTGAAGGTGTGGAATAATTTCCATTATTCACACTACAAATTATTGGTTGCTTGAAATGGTAAATAAATCAAAGCATCTTTTCTAAGCCTAGGGTCACACTCTAGCTGCACAAGTTGAGAAAACATGTATAGAGCACTCTCCCAGTAAAATACCTTCTGTGTAATTAATAAAGTGATAATGGTGTTTGACTTCATCAACTGATGGATCCATTTCATTGGATGCAAGTAAACTGATTTTGCTGAATTTCACTTTAAAATATGTGTAATTAATTAAGTGGTAATAGCTTTTGACTTAATCAACTTCTTGATTCATTTCAGGGGGGGTATTAAATTGTTATTGTAATAGTTTCAATGAAGTTCACTTTAAAATTTGTTATTTAACTCAATATACCAAGATAATATTAATTATATAAATGCAATGGAACTCTTTATAATATGATATAAATTTTTATATTTATAAAGTATCAGGATATTAAAATTATTAGTTAATGGAGTCCATTATAATTTGATATATTCTACTTACTTGAATACTTGACCCAACTAATTAATAAAATGGTAATGGCCTCTCAGTAGATGATCTTCTTGATTTATTTAGATATAATTAAACTTGATAATATTTAATTGTTGTTATTGTAACTGTTTTCTTGAATTTGACTTTGAGATGTGTTGTTTTACTCTACATCAAATCGAGAAGTGGTAATGGTGTTTACTTGACCAATTTCTTTGAATTCATTTTATTGGATGTAATTATAATGTTATCCCCAAATTTCACTTTCAAATATGTGTAATTAATTAAGTGGCACTGATTTTTTGTTTTTTTCTACGCAAAGGCTAATCTATTTATATTAAAAAAGAGAAAAAGTATTTACAAGAGGGCGAAACCTCTGAGAGCGCCATTGAAACTTGCAGCTCTCTGTCAAACTTGCAACAAAATAAACAGAACCACTGAGGCTAGCGCCTCTTACAATAGAGGAGTAAGAAGAGTTCATGTGCAAAAAGATTCATACAAAATGGAGTATTTCCTGAGTGATATGGATTGAGAGATCAATTCAGAGCGAGCTTTTGCAGCTTGATTTTCCTTTCCCAAAGTCGGGGCTGCATACCTTGATACTGAAGCCTTTCAAACAGGCATTATGCGTTGTGCCGGAGCCATAGCTCGCACCAGGAACAAAACTGCGTCCATACTGGGCTCGACCGACCATCATTTGCCAAATTGAGCGACCCAAATCAACCGACAAAACAGCACCCAGCTGTGCTTATACCTTCGACCATGACGATAACCATTAATTCGACCACAAAAATCGAAGACGAAGACAGGTTACAAGTATACCTTCCAAAATTGCCATGGAACACCGTTTACTTGTCTTTCTTCGGCTTGTACTCTTTGAATTCGTCCAGAGGCTCCCAAGAGATTTCCATGCCCTCCGAGACATCCTCCAACTTCATGCCAGGAGGCAATTTTGGATAGAGAGTGTTTTCATAGTAAAAGTCCGGTAGCTTGGGCTCTGTTTGCTATTGAGGAGCTGAGGTGGTGGCTTTTGCCCTGTCCTTGGCAATTGTCTGCATATCTGGCATAATTATGGGTTCATTCAAGTCAAGCATGTTGCCCATCTCCGCCCTGGCCTCAATTTGTTCTTCTGTGGGTGCCGGAGAGCTTTCTTCAACCAATTTGCTTGGTGACGATGGGGAATAGGAGCTGTCCTCCTTTCCCCAATTAGGCGAAGAAACATTTGAATTACCAGGAGAATGTTCAGCTTCAGTACCCTCCGCCGAAGAGTCCTCCGCCAGAGAGCCCTCCATCTCATCCTCTTCCTCGAAAATGACTGTGATGAGCGTCGAGATAACTGGTCGAGCAGTTCTACGGTGGTAATGAAACCTTGCCGTCTGCACCGAATGGTTAATGGACTGCCCAAAGTCCCCTGTTCTGATCGACGAAGGGGATGCACAGTTGAGGGGTGAAATTCTCCTCGGGCTACGGTTACCTCTTCTGCCAGCCCCACTCCTCTGTCCCTGATGGCTCCCTCGACGCGGTGTGGCTCTGTATCTTGGGGCCATGCTGCCAATACAATGGAGCAAAGATGAAAGCGCTTTGAAACGCCACTGAAGGACGCACCAGGGCCGCTGCCTGCGATCACTGTTGCAAGGATGCGCCTCTAAACACTTCCACTTGTCCCTCAATCGCCAGAATTCGGGCCTGTGATTAAGCCATGCACTCACCCCCGGCACCAGAACTTGAAACTATTGGAATGATCGCCATCCCTCCTCCACCATCCTGTTAAATCTAATGCGTCTATCCTGAACCCAATACCTCATTAAGGCGCAGTTAATGCCTTTCTCCTTCGGCTGCCCGTTATTAATGTAATTCATTGTGAGCGCTGCTGCCAGGATCGGGACACCTGCCTTCCGTCCTCCTACATGGCGTCTCATTGATTTCCCAATTAACACTACATACACCCGCAGCCGGGGGAAGTGGCACTGAATTTTAACTTAATCAACATCTTGATTTATTTCACTGGATATAACTAAACTGTTATTGTAACTATTTGACAAAACTTCACCTTAAAATATGTGGTTTAACACTATTTACCAAAATAATATGACCTATTTAAATGCAATTGAACTCTCCATAATATAATATGATCCTCTAACCAAATATTAGTTAATGGAGTTGATTAAAATTTGATATATTTTACTTATTGGAATCTTGGACCCAATTAATGAATGAAGTTGTGATATATTTTACTTATTGAAATCTTGTACCCAATTAATTAATAAAGTGGTAATGGCATTTGACTTAATCATATTCTTGATCCGTTTATTTAGATATAATTAAATTTGATAATATTTAATTGTTGTTATTCTAATTGTTTCTTTAAATTTAGTTTTAAAAATATGTTCTTTCACTCTACGTATCCTTGAGAACACTCTGCGTATCATTGAGAAAAAATTAATACCATATATGAGAAAATATAACTTATTTAAATGTAATTTCAATTACTCTTATTATAACCAATATGCAATTTAAAAAACTAATTTATTAACTAAGTTATTATTTTCTTACCGTTAGAAATATGGGATTTAAAATCGATAACAAATATGTAATTTAAAAAATAGTTTTTTTTAAACAATAACACAGTTAATTTCAATAGCTGATTTAAGTTGATTTCATTATAATTAATATGTGTTTTAACATAATTTAATTAATATTTATATGGAATAATATTTCATGATTTTATTGGTTATTGAAATAGATTTTTTAATATTTTGTTTTATTTGTTATTAATTTTATATATGTGAGTTTCTCAAATGAGTTATTGAAATGTAACATTTATGATAAAACCAATTAGTGAGGTGATAATGTATTTTGAATTAAACGAATTAATGAGGTGATAATGTATTTTGAATTAATTAACTTTTTAATTCAAAGGATATAATTAACTTTCCATATAATATTATCATATTTAATTAATTAACTTTTTAATTCACAGATATAATTAACTTTTCATATAATATTATTACTTTTAACAAGTGTTATTACTATAGGAATTGATAAGTGGAGTCTATTTTAATAGACTTAATTATAGTTATCACTCTAGTAACTCATAAGTGAACTCCATTTTAATAGATTTCATTTATGTTTATGCTTTACACTTTCGAAACTTTTGATACATTCAAAACATTAACACCATAAACTCTAATTTAACTAGTTAATAGTTGATTAGATATCATTTTTGGGATTCAACTGCGTTAAATAAGTCATTCACCTATGACCATTTCCATGAGAGGTAGTTGTAAGTGACTAATTTTTCTTTTAAAATAAATTTTTTTACTCAAGATCATATTAAGAAAACTTTAATACTATACTACATGTGATTTAAGTTTTTTTTAAGAATAACCAATATATTATTTAAAATGTGTGATTTAAGTTGATTTAAGTCATCTTTATATTGAATATTATTTTAGTGATTTCATTTGTTACTGAAGTGATATTTTAATAATTTTGTTTTATGGGTTTTTAATCTCATATTTTTTCATAAATTCTAAAGTGAAATCATTGAAATGTTAAATATAAGGGAGAATCAATTAATCAAGTGCTAATAGAGTTTGAATTAATCAACCTTCTCATTTAGAGAATATAATTAACTTTTTAATATAATAAGAAAGCATTTAACTATTATTCTCCATCTTGTAAGTGATAGAGTAAGTTAAGTTTTAATAAGTGTTATTCTTGTCCATATTTTAGACCCTCAAAACCTATAAGACCTTCAAAATGTTAATACCATAAAATGTAATTATTTTTTTCTTCTTATAACAATATTTATATAGAATTAAAAATTTAAATAAAAAAAATATATTTATTAAATTTAAGATTAAAATAAATAAATTATATTTCCAGTTCTAAAAGAAAGTAAATTTGAGAATTATAAAATAAATAAATTTTATTTCTGGTTCTAAAAGAAGTTAAATATTTTTAATGAATGTTGGATTTAGTTAATTACATGGCAATGGATTTAACTTAATCTACTCACATTTTTATTAATTTTATATTATATGATAATATTTAAATATCATTATTTTAATTGTAAATGTTTTAGTAATTTTTTTTTATTAAAAATTTAAAAGGGATATAGGAATTGATTTTGATACACTTGTGTGTATGGTTCATGAGATTATCAATATAATATTTTTTGGGCTCAACCATATATATGACAATTATCTCCAAGTGTCCTAAAACTTTTTAGGAAAACTTCCCTCAAACAAATTGAATCTTCTAATCATGAAAAGATAGTCATTGTTTCCAGAATTGAACTAATGCCTTTGACTAAAATATATATTCAATAATAATAATAATAATAATTCATATTTTTTAATATATTTTTTTTGCATTTTGTGTAAGGTTAGCACTTATCTAGTTTAAGGTCAAACCCTCGTGGAGAAGGGTTGAGAATGGGATCCACCTTTGGGAAATAAAACTATCTAAAGGGACATCCATACCCAATATACCTTTTTACAATCTTCATGATAGCATTCCACTAGTAGATAAATTATTTTTCCATTCAACATTAAAACTATCCTCAATATTACTTCCATCTAACTTTTTAATTGATTTCATGACATGTAAGTTTTACTAAATTCCAATTTAAAATTTGTGATTTAACTCTATCTATAAGATACTACGACTTATTAAAATGTAATTGAACCCTCCATAATATGATATAAGATGCTTTCCTAAGAAAATATTAGTTAATGGAGAACATTAAAATTTGATATATCCTACTTATTAGAATCTTGGACTCAATAGATTAACTATGGTTTGTGACTTGATAATATTCTTAATTCATTTGAGTGGATTAATTTAATTTTGATATTATTTAATTCATGTTATTGTAATTGTTTACCTAAATTCTCCTTTAAAAATATGTTGTTTCACTTTACAGAGAGTTCAGAGGAAATTATTACATGAGAAAAAATGACTTATTTAAGTAGAATCTTGGACTCAATAGATTAACCATGTGGTAATGGTTTGTGACTTGATAATATTCTTAATTCATTTGAGTGGATTAATTTAATTTTGATATTATTTAATTTATGTTATTGTAATTGTTTCCCTAAATTCTCCTTTAAAAATATGTTGTTTCACTCTAGAGAGAGTTGAGAGGAAATTATTACATGAGAAAAAATGACTTATTTAAATGTAATATTAATTAACGTTATGATAACTAATAGTAAGTTAAAATATGTAATTTATGTTTTTTAGGTAAAAAAAAATGTGTTTTAAATTGATTTGATTATAATTAATATGTGTTTTAATTTGATTTAATTAATATTTATATTTTTATATTTTATTGGTTATTAATATAATATTTCAAAGGCTTTAAAATGAAGTCTAAACTAATCAAGTTTTTATGGGCTTTGACCTATCAAATTTTTTATTCACTTGATATAATTAACTTTCACTCTAATATGATCACATTTAATTATAGTTGTTTTTCTACTAATTTATACAATATTCTTTATTTTAATAGATTTCATTGATGTCTATGTTTTAGACTTTCAAAATGTCCCAGACCTTCAAGAACTTAATACCATAAATTGTAATTTAACTAATTTATCTATTCCTTATTACCAAATATAAATTGAATTAGTTAAAATGTATTTAAATTTAATTATTTTTTTTTCATCTAAAAAAATGGCAAACAAATTATGCATCAAATTTTATTAGAAACTATAAAAATAAATAAAATATACTTCTAGTTGGCATGGTCAAAACATTTGCAGAATGGTAAGTAGGAAACTTACCTACTCTAACTTCCATGCTAGGGTTTTTTGTCATGTTGCTTTTCTTTGTAGAATTTTTCTACAAATCAGCTAGCTCTCATACCATGTAGAAATTCCCACTGTAGATCAACAAATTATGCAATAGACTAAAGCAAAATACAAGATCTACTTCTACAACAACTTTGCGGAAGCTTAATCGAATATGAACAAGATCAATGAGAACACATATAGCTGAGAATGAGAAGTCAATCACACATAACACAGAAGAAATAACCCAGGGAAAGCCTCAGCCTAAAACACCAATCTTTGTATTATCATACAACTGGAAATCTTGTTCAAGTTACAAAAAGAATCAACTCTCAAGCTATCTTGATCTCTCTACAATCAAACAATGCTGCTCATAGACAACCAAAGGCCCTCACAACCTTCTCCTCTACCCTCCGAGCCTCCTATTTCCTTGCACAATTTTTCCTAAGGTCTAGTGCTTCCACTTGTGTGAATTCCCACCTCACACAGTTCACTTGGCTCAGAAATAACTGCACAAACCTAAAGGAGATAATTCCTTATGCGTCGATGAGTTTCCTATATAGGAAAAATCCTCCAACTAATAGTACGTTGTCCCTTCTTTTGATCTCAACTGGGTCTCTAACTGAACTGACATGCATGAGTTATTTATGAGAGAATATTCAGTTATCTGAAGTTCAACAGTTACATGCATGCAAACATTAACTAATTGAACTCACAATTAATTCAACAAACTATTTGAATTAATCTAACTGGATTTGACTCAGTTAACTAAGCCAACTAATTACAACTCAAATTACAACTCATCCTTATCTCTTTAACTAAGGGATAAATTCCTCCATCAATGGAGAAACTATTGCATGTTCCCACATAGACTTCATGTTTAATTTTCCTTAACTAATTAACTCAATATGAATTAATTAATTCCTTGGATGCGGGTGCATACTAGTGTGTTTAAGTTGATGGGATGGGGGTATAAGGGAAGCCACATGTCTTCCATGCGCGGAGGCGACTTGGAAGGCGGTGGCGCAGGACATCCCTGGACGACAAGGTTAAAGGCTATGGGATGGCAGCCAAGGAGCATTTACGCTCCGACCTCCTTTGGCTGCATTGCAAAGTTTGGCTCTGCCTCAGATTTGAATGTCTCATTAATGGCGGGCGACCCTCGAGGCAGAGTATGGTTTTTTATAAATAGTGGCAGCCCTAGCATCACCATATTCACATGGGCAGGGTCTGGAGATCCCATTCCGTCGCTGGTGCTGACAAATTCAGGGCCTGGTCTAATTTATTCCATCCCGGGTCTGTTGGTTCAGCTTGTTTACGCCCATGTGGGTGCTTTGCATTTCAATTCGGCTCAGGACTACTCTGTCACCATGGTAAGGACTCGTCAGCGGATGATGAGTCGTTGCGGCTCTAGTCGTGGAGGGTATTTGCGCCCCTCAGCCGAGGCGGAAACCCATTCTCCCTGTCACTGCCCTCATTGTCGTTGTCATTGCCACTGCTCGCAACTAGGACGTGCTAGATCTCTCAGGCACACCCAATTCATGGAGGCTAGCTCACCTGGGTCTTTGACAGCTCCTTACTTCGTCTCTGTAATTTTTACCTTCAAAAGCCCCCTGAACCGTCCAAGAATTAACGCCCATGTCTCTGTCCTCTTTATTGATGAAGCCCAGGGTGAGGGCAGATCCAGTGCTCGGCCAGAATTCGAGGCCCCGGTTGACACAGCCAGAGCGTCTGAATTGCCCAAGGTGGACAAGAGGAAGGGCACGGAACTGCCAGACCCTCAGCTGGAGAAGAACTAGGAGCAGCCAGAAGCGGCTGAGGCGAAAGCAGGCCAAGCGCAGGAAGAGGAAGAATATGGATGGTGCCCGATTGTGGAGGAATTGATCTGTGATCTGTTTGTGAGCAGTGTCCTTTTGGTGTTCTGTCTGAGGGTTCTAACTGAAAGGAAAAATTGCACCTTAAAGGAATTGGCTAATTGTATGCTGCAATCTAAAGGACTCAGTCTTAGTTTTTGGGCCGAAGCAATTAATTGTGCAAATTATATAATAAATCACACTCCTACTAATGTTCTAAAGAATATCACTCCAGAAGAAGCTTGGAGTTCCATTAAACTAGATGTAAGTCCCTTTCGTGTTTTTGGAAGTGAAGCATGGGCCCATATTCCAGATGAAAAGCATAAAGCTTTAGAACCTAAGAGTGAGAAATGTACTTTTGTTGGATATTCTGAAGATGTAAAAGGTTATAGACTTATTCCATTTAAGTCCAAAAATGTTATCATTAGAAGAGATGTAAAATTTGATGAAAATAAATCGGCCTGCGAGCCTAGTCCGGCGGATGTGCCACCTCTTCCTATCTCTTCTACTTTTGAAAACATTTCTTCTTCAGATGATGAAAGTGAGGATGACAATCCTCCCCCACCTTCTCAGGATCCTCAACTTCCAAGATGGGTCCGTGCTACTCGGGATGCAGCAGGTGATCTTGCCGGTGATCCTACAGATCAGCGACGTACACGTTCTCAGTTTGAAAGAGCCTCTTCTTTACTGGCTCAAGCTCCAGTAAATCATGATCCTGACACTTTTGCAGAAGCTTCAGGCCATCCACATTGGGAAGTAGCTATGAATGAAGAATATCATTCATTGTTGGCAAATGATACATGGGATCTTGTTCCTCTACCAAAGGGACGCAAACTTGTTAGATGTAAATGGGTTTACAGAACCAAGTATGGACCAGATGGGAAAGTTGATAAACATAAAGCTCGTCTTGTTGCTAAGGGCTTTTCACAGGTTGAAGGCATTGACTACACTGAAACCTTTTCCCCTGTTGCCAAAATGAACTCTATCCGCCTTGTTCTTTCCCTTGCTGCCTCTTTAAAATGGGAAGTCCATCAGATGGATGTTAAATCTGCCTTCTTGCATGGGGACTTGCATGAAGAAATCTATATGGAACAACCCATTGGCTTCATCCAAACAGACTCCAGCCTTGTATGTCGACTTAAGAAATCTCTTTATGGTCTCAAGCAAGCTCCTCGGGCTTGGTATGCCAAAATGGATAGCTTTCTTTTAGAATCTGGCTTTTCTAGGTGTTATTCTGACAATACTGTCTACACCAAGAAAGTGGGCAAGTCTCTTATCATTCTTGTTCTTTATGTTGATGATCTTATACCTCACTGGTAGTGATCCCAACCTTATCAACCATGTGAAGTCCAGCCTTAAAAAGAAGTTTGAAATGACAGACTTAGGACACTTGCATTATTTTCTTGGTCTTCTAGTCTTGCAATCCAAGGAAGGTATTTCCCTTTCCCAGTCCAAGTATGCTTGTGATCATATACGCCATTTTCACATGGAAGACTGTAAGCCAGCCCTTCTTCCTTTCAGTGTGGAGCCAAACTTTCAGTCACTTGTACTTCCCCTGAAGTTGATGCTACCTTATATCGTCAACTTGTAGGCAAACTTTTGTATCTAACCCATACTCATCCTGACCTTTCCTTTGTTGTTGGCCTTGTTGCTCGGTTTATGCAAAACCCACATGAAAGTCATTGGAAAGCAGCTAAAAGAATACATTGTTATGTTCGAGGTACAGTTCAGTTTGGGATTCATTACAGTGCCGAAGCATCTCCTCTATTGGTTGGTTTCACTGATTCCGATTGGGCTGGTGACCTTGATGATTGGAAGTCTACTGCAGGTTATGTGTTCACTCTTGGTTCAGGACCTATTACATGGGTTTACAAGAAACAAGGTGCCATTTCTCTTTCTTCAACAAAAGAAAAGTATCATGGTGTCGTAGAAGCTAGTAAGGAAGCCTTGTAGCTTCGTCAGATCCTGTCAGAGTTTGGCTTTTAGCAGCAGCATCCAACTACACTTTGGTGTGATAATAAAAGTACCATTCAACTATGCAAAGATCCAGTCCAACATCAGTGTAGCAAACAAATTGAACTGCACATGCACTTCATCAGAAAGCTCATTCATGAAATGTTCTTGAAGTACAATATTGTTCAACCAATGATCAAGTTGCAGACATCTTCACAAAGGCCCTCACAGAGGCAAATTATACTAAACTTCGATTTATGGTTAGAGTTCAGGAAGTTGTCACTAAGGGGGGATAGGCTCTAGTGCCTCCTTCCTTCTCCTATTGTGTCATATTTGTAAATCCTTCAATCCTATCCCAAGTTGTTCTTAAGGGGGGATGTTAGGATATTTCGAGACATAGGAATAGTTAAGTATAACTTGGTCTAGTATAGAGTTAGGTAAAGTGTGTTTCTTTACTATGCACATTTGTAAATTATAGTCCGACGGTCACGATATGTAGTGATCTGATGGTTCATTCTCTCCTCGGTATTACCGAGACTTGATCCGTGGCTTGACACCCGATTGGTCCATGAATTCTATTTAAAGCGCATGGAGGGTCATTTGTAGGTTAACCGTGCATGAGAGAAGCTTATGTAAATTTTCATTCTTTTAGTAATAAATTGCCTGTAGTGGCCACGTTGGCACAGGTCGTGGACTGTTTCCCTCTTTGAGGGTTTTAACCACGTCAAAATACTGGTGTATTGATCTGTGATCTGTTTGTGAGCGGTGTCCTTTTGGTGTTCTATTTGAGGAACTTACCCTGTAAATTCCTACAGAATATTGCCATCAATGGAAAAGGAGGATATTTTTAATCAAGTTTTTCATTGATGTCAATATGGCATTGACCGAGATGGAAAATATCCTTGAGATTCCTAGTGAATATCATGAAACCCTAGAATGAGATTATAAGGTTGAAGACAATGGATGCCTAGTTCCAGATGATGATTTCATAACCCTTGTTTGATAAGAATGTCATGAATTAATATGTCAAGCCACTAATGAAGAATCCTTAAGAAGTGCCAAGTGACGAGTGTCAATCATATGCCTTGATTGATGATCTAAAAGCCCTTGATGACATATGGAGGACTACACTTGATGATTTCATACACTTCATGAATGACCAAACTTGATGAGGTCTTGATAACATGGTTGAATATCGTTTGATGGTTGGAAGACTATTTTGGAGTTCTCCTAATGATGTTGCACTACAACATATCATTGCACCATTATATGATGACACAGGATGATACACTCATTATTGGATACACTCATGGTGACATAAATGCAGCACTCCTACATGATGACACACTCATACATTGATAGCAATTAAGAAGCCAAATAATGAAAAAGACACATTGTCCCAAACATTCCTCATGTTTTCCTCACTTTTTTTATGCATAAAATTTAAGGATAGTTACGAAGAAAAATAATTTTTTCCACCTTAGAAGCATATTTTCTCAATGGGACCTAAACCATCTTAAAGAGGATTTCTTCCTCCTTCTATTGAGCCTTTACTTGCCCCAAAATGCCCAATGGTTGATGAGAAAATGAATTTTTAAGTTGAGAAATATATATTTTATTGCAAGCCGACCTACATTCAGTCGTACAACTCAGCCTCACTTCAAATAGACATGTCCCTTCAGTTATAAACGAAATATCTATAAATAGACATCTAAACACTTCATTTTGATAAGAAATTTAGGCAAGATTTTGGAGATACAAAGTACAAAAGAAAACAGAAGGTCGAGGAGAACAAGGAGAGTGTTGTTTAGGATGAAAAAAAGGATAATTTTGTTTGGGCATCAAACCTTGGTCGAAGTTGTCATAGTTTCCATGGTCGAAGCTGTTGTATTTGTTGTGGTTGAAGTTGTTGTAGTTGTCGTGGTCAAAGTTTTTTTAGTTGTCATGGTCGAAGCTGCCATAGTTGCCTTGGTCAAAGCTACCGTAGTTGGAGTGGTCGAAGCTGCCATAGTTGCCTTCGTCAAAGCTACCGTAGTTGGCGTGGTCGAAGCTGTTGAAGTTTTCATGGTCGAAGTTGTCGTAGTTTCTGTGGTTGAAGCTACTGTGGTCAAAGTTGTCCTAGTTGTCATGTTCGAAGTGTTGATTTATTTAGATTAAACAAATAGATATTGTTGAAGTCTTCTCTTGAGAACAAAATAGGGAAGATTTGGAGAACTTTGCGAAGCAATAGATTTAAGATTTGTGGAGATCATTGAAGACCATGATGCATTGAAGCCATGATGAGGTGACCTTGAAGAATTTTTGTTTGGGTAACATGAAGAGTTGTGGAGACATCTTGTTGAGAAGAAAAATTTGTCATTGATGAGCTAAGTGATTTGGAGATCAAGGGCATTGCTGAAGCTGAAGATTGACATGGCTCATTAAAGAAGACATTTGGAGTCATGAAGTATAACCAAATATATCTTAACGAAGTAAAACAAGGGTTGGAGCCCAAGAGGTTGGAGCCTTAAAAAGACAAGGTTGGTGCCTTGGAAGAGAGGGTTGGAGCCCTATAGGATTAGAGTCCTCAAGAAACCAGGTCAGAGCCTGAACCAGATATAGCGTTGGAGCCCTTGAGGTTGGTGCCTCTAAACTGACAAGGTTGGAGCCTTGTAAGTCCAAGTTATTTCTTCGAAAAATACAGGTTGGAGCCCGGGAGATTGAAGATCGGTGTCTTCATTTAGGGTTGGAGGCCTACATATATTGTACTTGATTTATTGTAAAGAATAAATTAATAAATTCATTTTTTCTTATTCTTCATTTTGTTTTCTAAATATAAGTGATCTAACTGGTAAAAATAAAAATTGAAAATAAATATTGATTCACCCCCCTCTCAGTATTTCCAACATGGATAAGAACTCCCAACTTACCCTACTTATATATATATTCCCAACCTTCTATGTAGTTGGGGTTGGACTTTGGAGAGTGATTCTGCCCTTATGTTGTTGTGGTGAGTGGTTATTATCTCATGCATTTAGGGTGATTGGAAGTGCATATTATGACAAGGAAAGGTCAAGTCAACAACTTGGCGGAGCTCCTCTACAAGGTCAACTACTACTTATGGTTGTAATCTCCTTTCATTTATATTAATGCAATGAATTCATTGTTTTCCTATGTGTGGTGTTGTTATTCCACTTATTTCAATACCATGTTGATCTTTTGAATGAAGTACTTAGATGATACTTTATAGATCTCATAGTTTGTTGGTTTGTGTTATCTAACTGTGTAGGTTCTAATTTTGGCATTCACAGCTGGAATTGGAGCTTCCAAGCTAAAGAAGGAGTGAAGTGTGTGAAGGATTATAGGTAGGCCTCACTCTGTCATCTATTTACTCTAAGTAAAAGCATTGTGTTCCTTGTCTCTCTGATGTTCTAAGTTAGAAACCGACCTAGGGGAGATAATTTTGTCTGCAATCGTAAATCTCATATAACACTTTGAATTTTTAAAATAAATATAGAGACACATTTTGTCCATTAGGAAGCCAATTCTCTCATTTGACCAATTCTACTCAAAGATTCTTCCATAACTATGAATTTATATATATTAATTGTTCTATGAATTTTTAAACCTTTATATGGATCTAGGTATTTTTCTTGGTTGTTAGAGGCTGCTTCTAGGCCCCAACTTTAGGTCAATTCAAATTATTCGTTAGGGTTGTAAAGAACTTGAACCTCAAGACCTACCAACCCAAGAAGAAAGATATTTTCATTATGTATTAAACATGGATATATGGAGGGAATAATCTGAGACATATATAAATCCAATGCTTCTTGTAAATAAAAAATAATAAATTACCAATAAAAGGATTTCCATTTCACCCAATAGTTTGAGTATACGAATGCATTTATCATCACCTTACATAATTTTAATTCCTTGTTTGTTATAATTGAACAAACCTTTGACATTACAATTGTAACAATGGAAATTGTGAAATTGACTGACACTAGCACATATTTAATTGATGTTAATATTTTTAGCACCCTCCCTCATCATACTAAATCTATAACAATTTGTTTTTGAACTTCATTTTCTCATAGGCAACATTTACTCCATCTTTCCAAAGTTCTTATCAAAACATGCCTAAGCATATGATTCCATAATGCTACATTTTCTTATGCTTCTTTTAACATCCCTTCCTACTCCAAAATCATTTTCAACTTTTAGGGACCAACCTTTATACACATTATACTTATTCATCCTCACACCCATAAATATTTGTGTTATGAGACTCAATATGATCTAGGTGGACATTGGTGGCCATCCGACTATTGCACTTGGTCCCTCACCATTGTTCTGCCAGTTTATTTTATTTTATTTTTTTATTTTATTTTATTTTTAGTTCAATTTACTATTTTTGGCAGTTTTTCGAGTCCTGAACTTCTGGAGCCGTTTTGAGGCCCTAAACGACATTTATTTAGCCTAATAAATCAAATGAACACCCACACTAGGATGGTTTGCCCAAAATTCAGCTTGGAATAGGTGTCCCATAATCGTGGTTATTATTTTTTCCTTGGAATTTTCACTAGGCTTGTTATAGGGAGTGAGAAAAGTTTGGAGACAAAGTAAATAGATTGAATATCAACATAAATCCATCAAATATTGGTGGAAATTATGATGGTGTTTATCATAGTGTAAATACCTATTGATGGTCACTCATAACTAATTAAATCTGAAGGCTTTGAAATTTTAGGTTCATCTAGGGGTATTAAATGAAAGCAAACTATATGTTATTAATTCTTGGTGGCACTTAAGAATAGACTATGATCCAAATCTAAACAGGAACACAACAAATTAGAGAGATAGCCATAGATACAGAGATGCAGTATAAATAACACTTCCTTTCACTAATATCAAATAATGAAATATGCTTATAAACATAATGGAAATGAGACTAGCTCGAGCAATGGTAGCTTATCTCTGAGAAGAGATGTGGCAGCTACATGCCTCCAAACTGTGTTACAATGAGGCTCAAGGGCCTATTTATCATTGGAAAACATGAGAAAACCCAAAACAACAAAAACCCTAACCCCAAGAGATGTAACAATTCCATCATGGTTGTGGTATAAAGTTTGACAAAGGTAGCGCACTTCATTATAGACAAGTCTAATTATTCAGCTAGTGATGTAGCATAGTTCTTCATCAGAGATGTGGTCAAATTGCACGGTGTTCCGAAGAAGATTATGTCTGACAGGGGTGCTAAGTTCACTTCCAAGTTTTTGAAGGTGTTGTTTGCAGGTTTTGGGATAGAGTTGGCCTTAGTACAACTTATCATTCACAAACAGATGGACAAACAGAGAGGGTCAACAAGATATTGTAGGAAATGTTGAGGATGTATGTGATGCATCAATAGAGGAGATGGGAAGAGTACCTTCTGTTGGTTGAGTTTGCTTACAAAGATGTGTTGGCTTATGGGGGGCCTGACCCAGGTTCAGAGTTATTTATCCAAACAAATACCTACACTACTGGCCCTTTCGGTGTCAGCCCGTGGAGCGCGGATTGAAGTCTCACCCGAAGCAGTATGGGGGGATGCTAGAACCAAGTTTCTGCACCCTTGAGATGGTTGTGATGTTGGTAGTCCAACTATACCTACCTTCGTGCAGGTTGCTTTGCGCTCTGTTCCACCCTTCAGTACCTTCACGAAGTGTTGCAATCGACCTTCACGCAATCCTAACCAGGGGCTGAAGTCCTTTTGCAATGCCAGGGCAACAAACTGCACTTTTTCCCAGCTAGACTAAGTATCTTACTTATATTATTTAATAGATCTTAATTATCCTCGCGTAAACATATATTCTATCTTGCGTTCACTTAACCAATATAGTTATACACATTTGCGCATCATATAAGCATTAGAATTGAAATTCATACCCAATATAATTGATGCATAAACAGGAAATAAAGACACATAAATGGTAGAAACTTCTCTTTATTAATACTTCCAGATAATTACAGACTTGACTCACCCTGCGCACTCAGCTGTGGATTACTAGGACTCTACACACTCAGCTGTAGAGCCTCTACCTACGCTACGACCCAAAACTAGACTTTACACTTCAGAACTATCTCGCATACATCTTCATTCCTTATACATTGCATGTTTTTTAACTAATTAGAGCTTCGCTCTATTTATACAATCCCATGGTCTTCGGACCATGGGTAGATCTTCTACAGCAGACATTAAATTATCAAAATAAGGGCGGACAACCCTATGACTCTTTAACAACTACGCACTCCGTGCCTACAAAATGTGGAGTCTTTACATTGGAATTACAAAATCGGACAAAAATCTAGGCTCTAAGACCGAAAACTTCCCTTGGGGGATCCCGAACCCAACAAGCCCCCAACACAAACATCGTGACTCGCCCTTGAGTCACTCTGCAAGTGCGGAGATCTTAGCGCGAAGACCTCTCAACTTTATTTGGATCACTGCAAGTTCGATAGTGCACTGAGTGGCTGCCTGCTGGACTTCCTCGTTGTACTTATGCTCCAACTCGTGCACCTCTGTCTCTAGGCACTCTATGTTTGGGTCCTCCTGCAGGGTGGTGAGGACCTCGAATGTTGCTCAAATAGCTTCATGTAGTCTGTCACTGCAATGTCAACCGTCGCCATTATTGTGATCGTGGTGGTATGTTTTTCTCTGACCTCCGACGAAGTTGAAGGCTGAGCCTTCAACTATAGCTCTATTATCTGAAGGTTTAGCTCTAGTTGAACCCTGGTCACTTCTGCTCTTGCGTCGCACACCCTTGTGGCTAACTTTCAGACGTGCGCCTCCACCAGTTCCTCTACTTGAATGGCCAACTCTAGGACTATTTGGCAAGCTTCCTCCACAACCTACATTATTTGTTTGTTCTACTCTACGGCCTCGTTGTGTTGTAGGCTCAATTGCTCAATGTTGATGTGTTTCTCGCTCATTACCTGTATAGCGTGACTCTCCTTGGCTCGAATTTCTGCGGTGACTCCATCTTGCAAGAGATAGAGTGTCTCCTGAGGAAGCGCAACCATGTTTAATCCGATCCCTTTCAAACTATTGACCATAGGCCTGTCAGCCTCATTCTCTCTAATGAGTGCTACATGTGGCAACACTATTGTGTTGGTCATCTTGGCACACAATATTTCCTCAGCGACTGAAGTGCGGACTGTGAGGCTAGTGGACACTGTGCCATCCTGTGGGCTGCACTCCTGCAACTCCTGTATTTGTGTCTGGAGAGCCCCCAATGCCATTTGGCATTGTTCCTCAAACTGCTGGAGGGCCTCAGCGGTGACATCCCTCATTGTTTCATTGATATCATGTAAGTCCCCTTCAGTAAGGGTGATATTGTCAAACGAAGTCTTCAAGGCCTTTGGTTTCTTTCGTGGCCCTACCTGCTCTCGTGGGCGCAGATGTTTTAGCTGGGTGGACGTTGTCTGTGAGTCTGTGCCACCTTGTTTTGTATCAATCTCTGGTTCGGGCAAAGGTAACTTTTGGCCTTTGTTCTCTTTTTCTGTTGTTTTTTGTTGCTCTGCTAACATCGCAGTGTTACATGTTGCTTGGGCCTTAGCCGCTAATTCTTCTTTCCTTCTCTTTTCTGTCAATTGCGCCATCCAAATTTTTGCCTCTTCCTTCTTTTGCTGCGTGGCGGAATTCTCTGCTTCCATCGCGGAGCCATTTGGAGCGTGCCACTTCGGCGGCCAAGACTTAAGGACCACAAAAATTACATCGTCGATCGCCGAGTATGGTAAATGGGAAACCAGGGACACACAGAAGATAAGGGAGAGCAAGATATTTTGGGTGCTAATGGAGATGAACATCAAGCTGCGGTTATCACCCACTGTCTACAATAGTTTGTAGATCTTTGCAGAGTTCAAAGTTGACTTCTGCCACGTCTTCATAGGGTCCTTCTGCACCCTGATGAAGACATGGTGGAAGTCAACTTTGAACTCTGCAAAGATCTACAAACTATTGTAAACAGTGGGTGATAACTGCAGCTTGATGTTCATCTCCATTAGCACCCAAAATATCTTGCTCTCCCTTATCTTCTGTGTGTCCCTGGTTTCCCATAGTGAAGCATACTTCGCTGCCTCTGGAAGGTCCTGTGCGATCGACGAGAACCAACTATCTTCGGGCAACTCCCATGCCACCAGTACTATCGACAATAGGAGCCATGCATAATGAAATGTTTTTCCCTACTCCTCTGCCTCATGGCAGTTCGCTAGGAACTCACCGCATATATAATTTTCCTAGTTGAACTGGACCCCTTCTGCACACTGCACCACTAGTACTGCACATTGCGCCACTAGTGCAACCACTAGCATGGGCACCTCATCTACGGGGCACTTCTGCATCACCTTCCTTGCCAATATCCGTATCGTGACATTGGTTGTAGGGTTGTTGATGTTGGAGATGGCATACCCTCGCTTCTTCTTCTCCAACTTAAACTTATTTTTCATTGCCTCCGCGATGGACAATTTGTCACATTTTCTTTCTGAAATGCTCGTTGGATCTGCCCCTGAGCAAGGGAGCTCTGTAATCTGGTGATTTAGATGGTCTGTGATGGGGATGGGATCCTCCAACCACAAGCACCCATCATGCACCAAGCCGAGCAGCTGCCTGATGACAAAAACAATCACTAGGGTGCGATGGTAATGCGGCACCCAGAGCAAGTTTAGCAACCTTGATTTTTCAACACCTTTGAGCCATTTGCACGGCTCCAAGTCTATCATTCCAACCAACGCATCTATCTTCTAGCGCATTAGCTTCGTAGTCGCTAAATACGGGAACTTCCGAAGTCCCAATCTTCGAATTTCAACACGGGAACCCGTCCCAAGTGCACTCCCTCAAACACAATATCATCTGGGAGCAACGGAGTTTGCAAAGAGCTCTTGCTCTCATCTATATCCTTGGGCACCTTGGCTTTACCCTTTCGTAGAGGAACATATTCTAGTAGCCTCGTGATAGGGTCTGCACCTTGGGTTTTGACTTCCATCTCTACATCCTCCTCCTCCACCAAGATTTTCTCAAAATCTTCTTCCTCATTGCTCTCCAAATTAATGGCCTTCCCCTTTTCCTCCAATGTGAGCTTCATCCTCATTGGATTTCTCGATGAGACGTGCACCGGTATCATGGTCTACTTGTCCTTCTTAAGTCTCGGTGTGCGCGGTGATTTAGGGACCTCAACGATTATTCCGGTGCTCTTTATGGCTTCAAATTTCACAATTTCTTACGCAGCTTCCTCGGCTACCACGACTCCTATGTCCATGGCTTATTCGGGTGTAGATATTATTCTAGTTAAGAGGTCCTACGTTTCCTTCAGCAATGTTTCAAATACTGAGCTTTCTCTCAAAGCCTCAAAGTTCGAAATGTCCATACACATTTGATAGCGCAACAACTTAGTTCTCAAAATGGCAAGTGTCGTTCACTGGATAGCCACTTGTAATTTATAGCGCCTTTAGAATTTGAATTTGACCGTTCCCCCCACATTCGGTTCATTAATCCTAGAATGGTGACAGATTTTCAAGAAACTAGCCCATAAAGTTTTCCTTAAATTCTTGTCGCCTACTCCATTTGGTCTCAAACCAAGCATCAAATCGTGAATAGTGACTTTGACAGTCACTTTCTGGCCGGCTTGCGCACCAGCACAACTGTCCTCGTGCTATCACGGACCCTGTGACACTTCACTATTGCGCGCAGTCCTGACATCGCGCAACTCCCGGGTAGAGTAGTTTATAGTCTCGCGCCTCCTTTCAGCTACCTGGAGTGCTAAAATTGTGCTTCTGTCAGCTAGTCAGATGGCCAGGCCACTTATGTATGGCTTCAGACGACTGCCATTCACTTTGCTTGGGAAGCAATCTCCATTTAACTTTACCAACTGCACCGTGCCACCGTTGGTAATCTCCTTAATAACATACATCCCCAGCCAATGCATTCTAAGTTTCCCTAGGAATTTATGAAACTTACTATCATACAACAACGCCAAATCATTCACCTTAAAGGTGTGTAGTTTAGTATGTCGATTGTGCCATGCCTTTTTGTGTTGCTTTTGGACCTGCTGGTGAAATACAACCAAAAATCTCTCTTCTTCGAGATCATCCATCTACGCGAGCCTCTCCTCCAGGGCTCCGCGATCCATCATACCTGTGAGCGCTACTATGCGTAAACTAGGCATGATGTATTCCATAAGCATTACACCTTCCACTCCATAGACCAGCCTAAAGGGTGTTTGTCCCATCAGTTTCTTGCATGTCATTCGATAAGCCCATAACACTGCTGGTATGCGTAGGTCCTGTTATCACTCAGATGTTTTCCCTAGAAGTTATCGAAGAAGGAATAGTCTGAGGTAACCACAAACCTAATATTTTAGACTCAGGTTCTAACCAACCTAAGTCCAGAGAGGGCTCTCTCTTATTTAACTTTGTTTTGGGTAGATTTCAGGCTAGTTATTAGTGCTCATGACATTTTGTTTTGATTGGGTGGTGGAATTGAGAAAACAGATGGGTAGGGTAAGTATTCAGGCCATTGGGCTATGGAGTCAATCAAGAGTGGCTTAACTGGATCTGATGAATCACTAAGGTAAGAGTTCATAGGGCAGGATAGCACAACAAAAAGCAAATCTACAGGTTCAAATGGATGAGGTAGTCCTAAACAGGGCAAAGGGCAATGAAGAATCCTTTACTATGGACCAAAAGGGGGGTAAACTACGGAAGTAAGTGAGCGATTAAGAATTCCTAGACCAAGATAGTTGAATAGAAAACATATAGAAAGTAAACAGTTAAAACAGAGAGCATTTAAGCTAGTTCTGAGATATCATTCCTTGTTTACTTTTTAGATTTCATAAGAGACACATATGAATATATATAACATGAAGAGAAAACAATATTTAAACATGAAGATATAATATTTATTTGCTCCAACTGTGCACAAGAATCCAGTGAAATGTTCTTAGCTTTATTTCATATCCAGCAAAACCAGTCCAGTCTTGAGTACAATAGCTCCTAGGCTCAATACAAAATGTCTATAGAAATGTATTGTAATCCACACCTAATTACTTCAATTTGTGAAGTATTATACAAAAAATGCTACAAAATATCTCATAACAATATGAGAATTATTCTAGGAAACCAAAAATATCTTCAGCACGAAGATAGAGACAGATGGAGAACTGTCTTCTTGCTGTCCCTTTTATTATGACTGTGTTGGCTATTGTAATTCTGATTTGGCTCTTTCAGTTACTTGATACTTATGTGCTAGAATTACTTTATGTCTTCTACCTACTGATACTCTTTACCTACTATACTTTGACTCTGTTTTACCCGTTTTAACTGGCAGCCATATAGATTTACTGCAGTAATTTTATAGTAAATTTGTATGTTTCATCCACCATTCACTGTTAGGTAATTTTATCCTTATCATCTTTCTATATATCTCATCAGCTTCTATATACTTGGCAAAATTCGGCCTGTTGACGAACAAGTGCTTGACCTCATGCTCTATGAAAAACAGATTTTCCATACTATCATATAATACCTTGCCAGTGGGCAAAGATTTTACCCCTAAAGTACTAGCTTGGCTGCTGGCTAGCTTGTTTAGTCTTTCAATATAATCATCTTGGGTAATCAGCTTGTCATGTATTACCATAGGACTGGGAAGTCATTTTTCCCTCAAAATACCAAATTTTATCATAAGTCTATCAATGTCTTCTTGGATGCTTTGGCACCTTTTCTCCAGATTGAGCATAAGGTTCCTTTTGGTGAGAACCTTCTTTTCTTCTATGATAGTTCCTGTTCTATCTTCTATTTCTAGTTCATCAAGCTGGTACCCATTTCTTTTGTTCAAAAATTCTATCAATTGGTTGGCTTCATCAGGCTTATCTCCTAACTCTTCCATTGTCTTACAGATCGCTTCTATAGCTACCTTTATTAGCTCAGTCTGTTCAAAAGTAACTTGAAAAGATGGCCAAACATCATTGATGGAGTCAATGATGTTGGCCCAAAGAATTTCCTTCATGTCTCCAAGTGGTTGTTGCAATGTCCAATCCTTTTCAAGGACTTTTATTCTCTCTCCCATTCTTTGATTCTTTTGAGGTTCTTCTTTCTGTTGTATCTATGCAAGTTTACAATTATTTTCCAAACTGACACTTGTTCTCTAAGTTTCTTGAGCTCAGTAGCCTGGATGGTCATCTCCTCCATGGCTTTTACCAATTCAGCTATATTTTTTGTTGATGTCCCTGTGCAGAGAAGTAGTTGGTGGAACTGTTGGCGCTAATGAAGCAACCAATGTGGAGGGTACTGTTGTAGAAACTGTAGGAATTACAGTTTGAGGAGTGGTGGCCGACTCACTTTGTTTAGACTATATCAAATTGTACAGTTCTTTCTCTGTTTCTTTTAGTTGTTCATTTAGCTTAAGGAATAATTCCTTAAGCTCTTCCTCCTTCTGATTTTCCAACACTTCAGTTGTCTAAGGATGATGCAAAGGAGGAATTTTAAGCTACTTTTTCAATGCAGCTATGTCATCATTTTTCTTTTTAATAAGCTTTTCTGCAGCTTTCACATCTTTAGGATCATGGCCCAGCTCTATGACTAAGTCCTCTAAAGACTTTATTTTGGTATCTTGGGCCTGTGAAGAGGCCTTCTCTAACTAGAATTGCGCTGATATATTATTCAACGAATTTTGAAGTTGTTGAGCTGCAATTGCCTTACTGGTTAAAGTGGAGTAGACCATTTCCCCAGTTTTCTCATGTAATTCTATTTGGTCAATAGGATGGATATCCTTTGCGAATACTTCATAGTTTGTTTTCAAATAATCTGCAATTGACCCGGGCTGTTTTGTAGTGGGCTTCATAAAATCATCTACATTTTTCCCTCTTTCATATCAAAGCCTGACATTAGCCTTCTTTGATTAGTAGGAGCCATCTTTAGATAATGTGCATAACTTTGGGCATTCATTCTTTCATTCCTGACCTTTATTTATTTATATTTCTCTCTAATGTCTTGGCTCTGGCCAGTAGGAGCCCTGAAGGAGGATACTTGCACGCTCTGTTGCCTTTCTAGCATTTGAGCCTGTGAGGTGGAAGGTTCTTGTGTACCTGCTGAGGGAGTGGTATGTCTGTTGTATGCTCTTTCTGCACTTGTAGTTCCTGTTGTTTCTTCAGTAAACTCCTGTTCTAAAAATGGATTCAACCTTTGCCTCTTGACATAAGTTTTGGCAACAGGTCTGCTAGAAGGAGTGGTCTCCTCTCTATCTCTTTTAGGATTTCTCTCCTCATTTAGAGGAGTCTGTAAAATAGGTGGATTGTTCTTGATATGTTTTGGCTAAGCAAGTTCTTCTAAAATCTTTGGTTGTTCTGATTCCTTTGGCTGCTCTGATGCCTCTGGCTTCTCTAATGGTTGCTTCTCTTGAGGTCCTTCTTCTGCTATTTGCCCACTATGTCCCTGTGATTCCCTTTGAGATTGGGACTCTCCTGGCACCTGTACAAATGAATCTTCATCAAGTCTTCTTTCTAAATCAAATCAATACATTATCAACAACAAATTTTGTGCTATCTCGGTCTACCAAAGTGTTTTCCACCCATTCTAGTTGATTTGCATACTGTTCAATTTTTGGAATTCTATGGTGGATATGAGGAGATAATTTGTTCTTTTGTCTCCTATTGCAAATGAACTATAAAGGGTCATAATTCCAGATAAAATTTTGTTTCAGTTTCAGCCTTTGGAGGATTTCCTCTACTTCCTTCCCTGCTTCCCTATTGTTACATATGAAGGGGCTAAGCTGGTCTTTTATCCTAAGTTAAGCTTTCTTCTTGGCCTTCACAAAATGCACCTCATCTGAATTAATCATTTGCCTGTAGTACTCTAGAGAAAACAATCTCATGGGGAGGTATCTAGGCAATTTGTAGGGAGCCAAATCACATCCATATATTCTGATTTCAATGTGGTTTTGGTACAAGTACCAATCTCCCACTCTATATTGTTTGGACAACTGTAGGACCCTCTTGATATCTGCACTGATTCTGGGGGGAGGGCTTCCTAATAGCATAGTTGCCACTGGGTGTACAAAGAGATCTATGAAATCAGTCTAAGAATATTGAGAGTCATTTATGCGAATTAATGAAGTCCAGAAGACCACTGATCTAGGGTTGCCTCTAGTATCAAGCTTTTGGAGTGTGATTGGGAATTTGTCAGCTTGATAATACAAGAAAATATGATATAAAGCTGAAGAATATTTGAACACTCTTTCATTATCCAACCTCATGCATTTTATCGGCAATGAACTTAGCATAGTCAAACATGATGGTTGGGGGTTGCCCAAGAGAGTAAATGGACATAAAGGCTATAATGATTTCATCAACAAATTCACTTGTAGTTTAGCCTAACACACTGGATATCATTTCTATGATGTCTCGACCAAGATCAAAGAATATAGTCCACATATAAGGGGGGGGGTCCTTTGGAATGTATTTTTCTTCCCTGATGAAGGTCTGGTATAACCAAGCAAGTTTGATTGAGGTGAGTTTAGGGAATCTGTTAAGCAAATCTCCAACAGAAAGAGGGGTCAGGCTTTGTTTTGGTTGTAACTGCAACATTTCATTTATGGACTCAGCAGTGATGGTAAATAATACAGAATGATCAGGGGTCATTACTGCGCTTTCGTTGAGATTATAGTTCATATGGTAGTAATGGTAATCTCTAGGAAGATATGAACCTTGGGGAACTGGTATTTGGGTAAACCTGATTCCCAAAGTCCTATGTAATCTACATGGTTCAAGCACTAGTCTCTGTACCTGCAGTATAGTTTCAAAGGGGATTCTTGGACAGAGGTATCTTTAATCTGAAAATATTTATCTACCAGTGGAGATGATATAAATCCCTGTGAGGAGTAGAAATGGGCATGACATTCAATGCAATTGGGGAAACCATCCTTGGTTCTTATGGATTAAAGGACAGGGGCGAAGGGTTTTCATTGAAATTGAGAAAAACTGGTCTAATTCAGAGTATTTTGGAGTCACCAGGTAACTATCTTATTAAATTACTTAGTAATTTGAAGAAATTTAGTTCGTGTTTGGGAATAAAACAGGGTTTTTCAGTGAATTTTGGGTAAATACCTGGTTTCATCTTTTGAACGGAGTAATGGCAACTGTGCACTATTTGCAGGAAGCATATGCAACTGAAAGGTGATCTGGAGTTTCAGCAGCTTCAGTAAGTTGGCAGTTGGACGTGGGTTGACGGTTGCACATACTCTGGTGCTTGCATGGAGGTTTGAGCGGTATTTTACACGATAAAACAAAAAAAAATGAGTTTTTTAGTTTTATTCGTAAAGTCAATGATTTTGGCAGGTACACTGGGAAAATGACACTTAGCATTAAGCGGGGGATGTGAAATTTTGTCGTTTAGCGGGAGGTGGTAAGCGGGATCATATCGCACCACTTTTGGGATAAAGTGGTTTTGGGGGGAGGCTGCCCGATGCCATTCATCGGGCACCACGTAGTAGCGGGGTGAATAGTGAAACCACCCATATCGGGTGGGTAAAGGTCGGCCTTCGGAGGCCGCCCGATATGAGCGTCGATCGTTGGATCGAAAGGGATCAGATCGCATGGTGATCGGGGAAATGATTTGATATGAAGTTTAATGGAGGGGTCTGACGGGGTTTTAATGTGCAGAGGGTTTAATTAATGCGGATTATGGAGGTTTAATGATGTCGGGAGCAATTTCATTGATGGGGACATATTATTAATTAATCACTGATTTATTAATTAATTTCTTTTATTCGACGATGGGTCATGCTTATTAATTAGTTGCTGATCCACTTAATTAACCCATTAATCATTTTGTTGATAAAGTTTTTGTTTCAAACTTCGGGGCAGGATATTAACATAGGGGTTTTTAATAAAATATACAGGAAAGGGGTATTTTTTGGGATTTAATAAATAAAGTTAGAAGTTAATATGAAATGAAGGAGGAAAAATGAAGTGCGCTAAGTATAATTTGTGTTGAATTATATTTACTTTTCACATAAAACATTGTAACTTAGGCTAAATGCACATTTGTGGGTTTTTGTGGAAAAGGGGTTTGCTTGGGGGTGATTACTTTCCCTAAGCAAATGGTGCTTTTACCTTAGGAAAAGGGATTTTTTAGGGGAAATGAGTGAATTATGGAGGGGGTGACTGTTTATGAGGGAACTTTAGTACTTAGAATGTATCAGTTATTGGGCTGAGGGTCCAGTACCTCCAGAAGTCAAAGAAATTCTCTGAGCCCCTTTAACTTACGGTTTTAGGTACTTTAGACTTAAGGGAAATTAGTAAAATTAAGGGTGAATTGAATGGGGAAATTAATCACTTGACTTTGTGTAAATGCTCAATTATCATCCATACTTTAGAAATTTGATGATGAAGGTAAATGATATGATTTTAACTAATCAATCATCACAATTCTGCAACCACGCAACTACTTACCCATCTACTCATCCTACCATTTTTTCTACTCTTTATTAGGGTGCACTTAAGCTCGCAAACCCTTATCAAAACTTTTTTCTTTTCTTTTACAATAGAAATCTATCTAAGTCTATCCTTATTACATCCAAGGGCTCAGATTAAACAGTTGAGCTCCTTTTATTTACTCTACCAATCTATGTATCTGCCAAGATTAAACAATTTGGTCAGATTTTATTCTCTATCTATAAACATGAAATTGAAAGCATGAAATAGCCAAGTTTAAATTGTTTGACCATCCATGGATTGTGGCAAAGGTAACAAGTTGCACATAATCTTTTTATTTTGCATCAAAGTAAATGGTAGTGGCATTTTGACTTGCACACTTTCATGGCCTTTTTCTTTTTTCTTGGGGTTCATTTTTCATCTTTTTTTACCTTTTTCATTGTTTTTGTCCTTTGATTTTTCTTTTAGGACATACCTTCTTTACATTTTTTTTTTTTTTTGAATATGGAAAACATTTGCAGAAAGCAAAGGTATGTACATATTACATATTTCATCTTAGCCATTCAAAAATTAGGACTCCTATTGGTATAGGAATATAACAGGTCCCAATCACTTCACTATGCATTGCATAACTTGGTCAGCGTGTTTTCCAATACTTTGTTGAACACTTCTACTGTCCCATTGGTGTGTGGGTGATACGGTGTGCTCTTTTGATGATACACCTGAAACTCTTCCGTTAACGCACTGATTATTTCGTTCAGGAAGTGTGTACCACGATCACTCATCAAGAGCTTTCAGACATCCAAATCACGTCAGTACATGTTCAAACAAAAGCTTTACGGCAGTCGCGCCCGTGCAATCCTTCACTGACTGCGCTTCTGCCCAACGAGTCAAGTACAACATCGCAGTCATAATATACCTCGTGTCTGTCTTCCCTTGAGGCTAAATAGGTCCTACAAAATTGATTGTACACTTTTCGAAACGTTGCAACGTCGTTTGTGGATTCAAATGCATTTTATCCCACCATGATGGCTTACCTATTCTTTGACATACATCACATGCCTTGCATTATGCTTTTGAATTCTGATGATGGGTTGGCCACCACAACCTCGCGCGTAGAATCTTCTATGCGGTTGCTCTTCCTACATAATGTCCTCCCGTGGCGCTCCCATGAGTGTCCGTGAGCATGTTGCTTCGTTCAAACTCAGGTACATACCTTTGCATTATTTCATCATTCCTCATTTTGTACAGATGACCAACAATGACAGAGAAATCTGTCGTGCGCACCACTAATTCCTTCTTTTACTGGACAGAGTATCCTTCCGGTGTAATTCCAGTTGTTAGAAAGTGAATTATATCTTCAAAATTTCCACCCACTACATGCACAACAAAGAGTTGCGTGTCAGGTAATCCTTCCTCCAAACTAGTAGGTTCCTCCCATGTCTCGATGCACAACACGTGATCTGGTCCCGCGTTCAATCATCCAGGCTCAACAACAACTTCAAAGTCGTACTCTTGGAACAATAAAAGCCATCTGCAGATGCGCCCCCCACAACACAGGATTATTGACCAGCTACTTTAGTGCGGGATGGTCTGTGTACATCAAAGTAGCCTCCTGGCAAGTAGTTTTGATACTTCTGGAGCGCATACACCATAACTAGTCCCTCACGCTCAATGGTGGAATAGTTCTTCTCTGCTTTAGATAATCTGTGACTTGCGAACGCGATAGGGTGATCCAATCCTTCTCCACCATCCTATGTTAGTACTACCCCCAGCGCTATACACGACGCGTCAACATGGACATGAAACTCTTTCTCCCAGTTCGGGAAGACAAGAATCGGTGCAGTAGCCATATTTTCTTTCAATATATCCAGGCTTTTCTTACAGTCATCGTTCCAGTAGAACGTGACATCCTTTTTCAACAATTTTTACATCGGTGCGATGATTTGGGCATAGCCTTTGATAAACTTTTTGTAATATCCCGTATGTCCCAGAGTAGAGCATAGCTATTTCACACTTCTTGGCGCTTCCAAATTCAGAATCACCGCTATCTTCGTGGGGTTTACCATCAGCCCTTGTCTGCTAACCACATGCCCCAATAGGTTCCCAAAAGGAACAAGAAACACACACTTCTTGAGGTTGAATGTGATTTGGTATCTTCAAAAGGTATCCAGCATCAACCGCAAGCTTGCTATGTGGCACTTAATCAGCTCAAATACAGTCCAGTCATCAAAATAGACCTCCAAGAACTTATGAATATATTCCTTAAATGCCGCAACAACCACACGCAAAAAGATGGTCGGCACATTCTTCAATCTTAATTGCATGGCAGTGTATTGAAATCAACCCCACTCAATCGCGAAGGTTGACTTGCTCCTACCCTCCAGCATGATTTTGATCTGGTGGTACCCTAAGAACCCATCAGTGAAAGAATATTCTTCCTAACCGCTCACATTGTCCAACACTTCATTCGTGAACGAAATTGGGAATGGATCTTGCACACAAGCGTCATTCAATTTTCTAAGATCCATGCATATCTTTATCTCGTCCTTCTGCTTCTTCTCTTGCACCACCATTGGGCTTACCCAATTGGATTATTCTACAGGCTCAATGATGCCTGCCATGAGCATTTTGTCTAGCTCTACGCGGACCTTCTCTTTGTATTTTTTATTTAAGCATTAAGGCCTCTACTTAACTGGCTTTGCATCAAGATTTAACGTGATCTTCATTACTCCTAAATCTATGATTATTCCTTTTAGATCCGTAAACTTGGTTGGGAATAAGTCCTGATACTTGTGGAGTAACTCAGTGACCTTATCCACTGTCGCGTCGTCCTAGTAGTCTCTGATCTCTGGGAATTTGGGTTCTGCTTCCATACCAATATTCACCTACTTAGTCTTCATCGGCGCGGTTATATCAAGGTTCTCAATCTATGGTCCTTGAACCTCGTTGTGGCCTTCCATCTCTGGAATGTTAATTTTCCATAGATCTTCATCCTCTTCTTCAACAATTACATTATAACATTCCAGCGTGCAACTCAGCTGAGTAGCCCATTCAGGCTGCGTCAGGTCTAAAGGATTCTACTGGATCCTAAAGATGGTTGCTTTCACTTCTTGTAGCGCTTCCTCAATACCGTCAAACCTATCCTCAAAACTAAATGTCATCATGAACCCTTTGCGTAGGATATCCCATTCTCATTTCCTATGGCAAAGCTCTATTTCTACATACCAATTCATTGGAATAACATCAAGGGTATGACAGAATAGGTGAACCCACTCAAGTTGTGGCTTTTCTCCATATGCATGCGTCCACTTGCCCAAATCCGTGCACAGATCATCTTGTCCATTGTACTTGTTTGTCAGTCGCACCTTAGGCTTCCCAAATCGTACTAGCATCATTCTCCTACATTAGCGCCAATCATCAAAGCTTCCCTTATGAATATCCCACCATCTTGCGAGTGTAGCACACAGTACCCAGTGCAAGGCTTGTAAGCGTTGCTTTTCCTGCACCTCCCTTTCAAATGCATATAAGAAGGTATCTACCTCATTTATACCATCATAAATAGGCAGATCTCTTACTTCTGTCGACATGCAGTGTAGCGACCGGGTCATCATATTGCAATTCAGCGTAGTTACTTCATGTAACTGATTCTGTCAGCTCTTTATTTCCTCATCGAAGTCCAAAGTGCAGGAGCTCTCATGCTCCCATGTAATTCACCCATCTGCAGTGGGATTTACCCAATCTTGGTCTCGCGCTATTATCTTGCAGATGTAGTCCAGGTCATCATCATTCTCATAGTCATGGACCAGCTCCATTTAGCACGATCCTTCAGTAGGGTCCAGGGGTATAATTACACATAATGACTTCTTCTCAAAGATCATTTTCCGCTTCTTTGGATTAATTACCATATTCATATCAGTAGCCCAATCAATTCCTAAGAGCGCAAGGTAGGGATTGTTTTCATCAACAATCTCTATTACTTCAAAATCTACTAGCGTGCTCACTCCCTAAATATCCATAGTTATTCCCTGTAGTCGCCCCATGGGTATTATTTTCTGTTGATTCACCATCCTTAGATGAATTGGAGACCATTGCAGCGTAGGTCATCCCATTCGCTCCCATGTTTGTTTTGGCAGAACATTCACATCTGATCCCAAATCCAGAATGACTTGATCCATTTTGTATTCTTTGATTTTCACAGTTAGTCTCATTTCTCATCCTGTTCTTGTCTTATGTTTTCCAATCTTACAGACTACGCATGGTTCTCCTAGCGCGGTCCCAACGCATTTGTTGATGAGTTCCTGTAACCCCTTTACAACCTTACTGTCACGTAGTAACTTCATACAAGTTTTCAGGAAAGTTGTGAGCATAGATGGGTCAATTTCTGGCTCCGATTTATCTTTGCTTCCTGAAGTGAAGGCATCAGCGAAGCTCCTCTTAGCTTTCATGAAGGTTTCTCGAGAACGCTCCAAATCAAACTTAGCTTCTTTCGTCTGGGCTTTGCGAACCCAAGTACTATCTTCTAGTTCTTTTTCCTTTGTCATCTCTTGTCGCAATTCCACTCTGGAGAACAATGTTTATATTCGGATCTTCCTCGTGTGGCTCATACCTCATCATTCACAGGTTCTGAGTCGGAGGAGGCAGTAGCGCTCCTTTGTCACATATCCTAGCTATCATCATAGGACAATATTTTGTCTCATGATCAAACAACGTGCAATACTTGCACGATGGGCGTGTTGGATTCATGCAATCACGAGCATAGTGTCCTGGCCCTCCACAATTGTAGAAAATCAACTATCTGCGACCTCTACTAGGTCCTCCTCTGCCTCGACCTTGTCCGCGCCCCTGGAATCCTGTCCGCACCATCCCTGCATTCTGATTAAGGAGCTGAGTTTCGGCCTAAACTCTATAGGTGGGAGTCATATCCATCATCAACTCATAACTTCTCCAAGTACGCTCGTCATGTCCCACCGACCTACAAAAGCTGCAGAACAACTATTGTGAAGTTTTGTGTATACTTTTCTAACAAGTGGCATGTTTTCCTGCTATTTGACAGATAGCGCACCACAAAGAAGGTGTCGTGCTAGGTCCTGATTGAGCTTCTAGCCTTAAAGGCATCGGTCCTCCTCTGCGAGGTAATTCGTAAAGACCGGGAAGTGGTATTTGTCATGACCCTAACCCTTGAATTTCATGCACCACACTTCTTCGTGCACTTCTGGTCAAACTGTCCTGTTTTATTTTAGACTTTTCATCTCAAGGCACATATACTTTAGCTACGCATGGATCTGCTAAACTCCTAGGTTAGGATCGTGCATCAGGGTCTCATGTAGCCTCATAGCAATCTCTAAGGCCTCTGCCTGAGTTGTTATCTTATGCTATGATAACGCACTCCTTAAATGTGGTAGTAGCGAAGCTACAAACCACTCGCAATGTTGTCCATCTGTTAGATTCATATTGGCTTCATGGATCATACATTTCAGCATTTGATCTAGTTCCCAAGGAGTCTCACCTGGTAGCATCCCGATCTCTTTGAATCCCACAATCGACTGCACCTCAGAATTAGGCCTGCTAAATTCTCTATTTAGCATTGTTTGGATATCTGTGACTCTCGCATTCGGGTTATCATTCGAGTACTTAATATACCAGGTCTGCACGCAATCCTGTAGGGTGCTAACTAGCATTGATTTCTTTATATGGTCATCTGTGACACCTTGTGCTTCCCATATAGCCCTTACAATGAACCAGAATTGGTCCGGATCCTAATTTCCCAAACCTTTGAACACAAACAACTTCACTATGTTTTCCATACTAAATCACGGTGGTGGTCGAGCTAGTACGGGTAAAGATGGAGGTGATGGCGATGAAGTTGGTGGTGGTGTGGGTGGAGGTGGTATTCGCGGAATCCTTTGTTTTATCAGATGAATAGAACTTCGCGGAGAGACCTTCGCGAGATCTTTCTTTTCCCCTCGTGGAGGTGAAATCAAGGGGCTATTTTTTGGACCCTTATTTCCTTCGTTTCTGTAAACCTTTCTACTTCACGTAACTCCCAACATCAAGGTAAATGCATAACCCGCTTTTCACACAACAACATTTTAATCCAAGTATTCAAAGACCTTACGTACATACCTCGCAGTCCTTTGAGAAAGCATCACTCTGTCTCACTGTAGTTCATTGAGGTGTCAACCACAAACTCAGTAACAAATCCTCCTATAATGCGATCGAGCCAATGATTGACGGTGCGCACGATCTTATCCTCTAATGCTTCCAACCTTCGTACTAGCTCTGGGGTCCAAACAATAGGACCGTCAAGTTTCCACCTTCCTTGGCTATCTGCTAACTCCACGATCCACTTGTATAGCTCAGTAGGGAAGGATGCGAAAAAGTTTTTGTGGATCTCTATATAAAGGTAGTTGTCTAGCCACTCTTCTTTTGTAAGTCACTGGTTTCTATTCTACTATGTCACAAACTCGTGAATTCTTTTGTCCAACTAACCTTTGATTTCTTTCTTAGTTGGATTCCAATGATACAACATCACACATCTCTCATATAGATTCTGGTCCCGACAAAGGAACCATTTGTTGGCTTATGGGGGCCTGACCCAGGTTCAGAGTTATTTAGCCAAACAAATCCCTACACTACTGGCCCTTTTAGCATCAAACCATGGAGCGCGGATTGAAGTCTCACCCGAAGTAGTATGGGGGGATGCTGGAGCCAAGTTTTTGCACCCTTGAGATGGTTGTGATGTTGGTTTAGTCCAACTATACCTACCTGCCTTCGCATAGGTCGCTTCGCACTATGTTCCACCCTTCAATACCTTCGCAAAGTGTTACAATCGCCCTTCGCGCAGTCCTAACTAGGGGCTGAAGTCCTTTCACGCTGCCAGGGCAGCGAACTGCGCTCTTTCCCAGCTAGACTAAGTATCTTACTTATCTTCTTTAACATATCTTAATTATCCTCACGTCAACAAATATTCTATCTTGCATTCACTTAACCAATACAGTTATACACATTCACGCATCATATAAGCATTACAAGTGAAATTCATACCCAATATAACTGATGCATAAAAAGGAAATAAAGACGCATAAATGGTAGAAACTTCTCTTTATTAATACTTCTAGATAATTACAAACGCGACTCGCCCTGTGCACTCAGCTACGGACTACTAGGCCTCCGTGCACTCAGTTGCAGACTACTAGGCCTCTGCGCACTCAGTTGCAGAGCCTTTACCTACGCTACAACTCAAAACTAGACTTTACAATTCATAACTATCTCGCGTACATCTTCATTCCTTAGACATTATGTGTTTTTTAACTACTTAGAGCTTCGCTCTATTTATACAATCCCATGGTCCGTGGACCATGGGTAGATCTTCTACAACCGACATTACATTATCAAAATAATGGCGGACAACCCTATGATTCTTTAACAGCTATGCGCTCCGCGCCCACAAAATGCGGAGTCTTTCCATTGGAATTACAAAATCGGACTAAAATCTAGGCTCTAAGGCCCAAAACATTCTTTGGGGGATCCGGTGCCCAACAAAATGGGCCCCCAAAATCTTTGAGGATGAGTCTATTCGAGGCATTATATGGGCAGAGTTGTAATACTCCCATCATTTGGAGCAATCCAGTGAACAGGGTGTTGATTGGACCAGATATGTTGGAAGAGATGGAACAAGAAAAGTAAGTAATCAGGAAGAATCTGAAGGAAACACATGACAGGAAGAGAATTTATGCAGATCAGAACAAATTGTTTAAGGATTTTAAGGTTGGGGACCATGTGTACTTGCGCATCAAACCCAAGAATATCTCCTTGCGGATTGGATTGTGTGCCAAGATGGAACCTCGGGTTTATGGACCTTTCAAGATTCTTGAAAGGATTGGACTAATAGCCTATCAACTTGCACTGCCTCTGACAGTGAAAGTCCATGATATTTTCCATGTGTCATTGCTTAAGAAGTATGTTAAATATGTTGATCATGTGATTGATTAGTTTGTATTGCAGGTGGAGCCAAATGGAGAATTCCAGCTGGAACCTTAGTGTATATTGCAGAGAAAGATGCTTATGCTCTAGAACCGAGAAATCGAGCATGTTAAAGTGCAGTAGAAGCACTTTATTCCCAAAGAAGCCACATGGGAGATCATAGATCAAATGCAAGCTATGTATCCTTGACTATTCATTGGTTGAGAAAATGTTTTTGGTATATGTTTTGGTGTGATGTGTTGGAATATATACATATGTATATGAATGTAAATACGGCCATGAGGTGTTTTATAAATCTCCAATAAGCAGCATGGGTATCATGTCATTATGGTTTTCATGTTTTTATGTTGTCATGTTGGTTGTTTCTCAGTAGGTTAATTGTTGTAAATACTACAATGAGCTAAGTTACAAAGCTCCAGGGGAAATATGTTTTGCTTACAACAATTTTGTTGGTTGTAGGTGTAATTGAACACCGAGGACGGTGTTCCCCCAAAGGGGAGGGTTCTGTAACAACCCTGGTTAAAATTCCATGTAATAAAAGTTAATAAAGGAAAAATAATAACCACGATTATTGGACACTTATTCCAAGATGAATGTTGGGAAAAACATCCTAGTGTGGGTGTTCATTTGGATTATTATGGCTAAGGAAATTGAAAAAGGAAATGGCAAAGGCTTTGGAAAGGCATGAGGCGTTAATTGGCATTTTATTTATGAAAATAATGGAAATTAGGAGAAAAGGAAGGTGAAAGGTCACAGGTTGCATGTGAAGAGGAAAATGAAGGAAAATAATGGAAAATGGAGAAAATAGAGGCCTCATTAATAAAAAAGCTTTTGAGAATCAGTTGGTACTTTTTTTTTTTTTAAATTTAGTTTTGGATTTCTCTCTCTATTCTCTCTCTCTCTCACACTCTTGGACACTTAGATTTTTCTTAGAGCACTTCAACATTGGATCATGAAAAGTAAAGAAGGAAAGAGGAAGAAAATATCAAGCAAAGAAGAGAAGGATCAAGGGGCTATAACGGATTATTTGTAGGTATCGAGTTGCATGTATGGTTTCTTTGTTAGTTTTGTAATGCATGGTTATGCATGTGTCTTATTGGTTTTCTTGTTGTCATTGGCATGGGTTTTTCGAGGTGTGACAATGTTCTTCAACCTTGCCTTGCCATTCCTGGATAGCCATGGTGTGATGGGGTTCTCATGTTTTGTTTGAGATTGATTGCTGGATGGATTCAAAATTGATTGAGGTGGTCTCTAAAAGAAAGAACACATGGCCTGGTGATCCCTGAATTAGACTATGGATTGTGGTAAAGCCTTGGACTAGTGACCCCTAAACCAGACTGTGGGTTGCAATAAAGCCGGATTTTGTGTTACCTTAGTGGGCCTAGGAATCCTTGACCAGTGAATGGCGAGATATACACTAAATCCTAGAGGTTGGTGCCCTCGATCAAGACTAGGAATCCTTGACCGGGGATTGGTAGGATATACGGTAAAGCCTAGAGGGTGGAGCATTTATTAGGCCTAGGGATCCCCAATCATTATATGGCAAGATGTACTATACATCCTAGAGACTAGGAGACATCAAAATTCCTCACGATGTAGGTGGAGAAATCTGGTAGCATCCATGCTTGTTTAGGGCCTAGTGATCCGGTGGGGATTGCGATAAAGCCTGGTTCTATTGATGAGGGTAAGGTGGTGTATCCTTAGGAGGCCCTGGTTGATTTTTGGTTCTGAGTCCCACATTCATGCTTGGAATATGGCACGAGGGTGATTGGTTGAAAGAAATATTTGGTTTGACCAATCTATAGCTAGGTGGTTCGTGGAAGTCCCAAACCTGGTTGGCTTATGCATTCAGTAATAAGAATTCCTTCTCCTTGGTATCTCATGTGTAAATGTGTTAGTTTATATGTGGATTTTATGATTGTTATATCCTTACTATTTATGTTGTTTATATGTTGGTTATGAGTATGTTTTATGACAATGATGATGTATGATTCTCATCAAGTTTTGATTTTTAAATGAATGAACAGTGAATATAGGACCTAATAGATGATAATGCAACTAATGTTATAAGACATCAATGCTTCTTACCGATTCTCAGATAAGTATGAGACCCTTATGCTCATATTTGTTGTTATGACCTGTAGAATGCATATCTGTGACATGTTTGACGAAATGCCTGTCATGGCAAGTGGGGATCTAGTCAAGTCCTTATTCAAGTATTTGCACTAGTATCATTTTTTTGGTGTTACTTTTCATTTCTAGAAGTTTCATGAAGTTTTGGTCAGTGGCTTGAGTCTTGACCATTAGAAAATGACACATAATCTAGGGTCGCAGGCTTAGAACTAGCTGAAAAAGTCCCTAGTCGATGGCATGCCCTTGTTATGGGAATGTCTAGAGGGTCTCAGTCACATGCACGCCCATGTCATGGTAGCGATTGAGGCTCCAGGTCAGTAAAATGTCAAGTTACCTTAGCAGTTGATCACCTGAAAGGGTTGGTTGGATCCTAAAGATTTTGTAACATATGTAGAAGGTCATATTGGTTGTATTTTGTCGATTCCACTTCCTTAACTATACATGGGGAGTTGAATCAGATCATAGTAGCCTATCGTCACATGTTTACCCCAACGGACCCGTTAACTTGGCTAAATTTGGGAGGAAGGTGTTACAATCCCCTTTTCAAAAACAACACATCTGTACCAAGTTACTAAAGATAGAAAGAAACTTCATTAATATTTTGCACAAAATTTTAGTTTATAGAGGAATCACACATTTCCATCTAGTTTGTTATGTGATTAAACATGGATTGCCAACATTACCAACCATTTTGAGAGGTCTAACTAGTCATTGCATTCATTACCTCAATGATACCTTGAGCTTTCCAATGACATTGTATTCAAAATGCAATAATAACATTCTTCTTACTAATATTGAAAAAAAAAATGCTTTTGAAAATGTTGTTAGGATATTCCGACACATAGGAATAGTTAAGTTCAACTTGGTCTAGTATAGAGTTAGGTAAAGTGTGTTTCTTTACCGTTGTACATTTTGTAACTTACAATCCGACGGTCACGATATGTAGTGATCCGACGGTTCATTCTCTCCTCGGTATTACCGACACTTGATCCGTGGCTTGACACCCGATTGGTCCATGAATTCTATTTAAAGCGCATGGAGGGTCATTTGTAGGTTAACCGTGCATGAGAGAAGCTTATGTAAATCTTCATTCTTTTATTAATAAATTGCCTGTAGTAGCCACGTTGGCGCAGGCCGTGGACTGTTTCCCTCTCTGAGGGTTTTAACCACGTCAAAATACTGGTGTATTGATCGGTGATCTGTTTGTGAGCGGTGTCCTTCTAGTGTTCTGTCTGAGGAACTTACCCAGTAAATTCCTACAAATTTTGTATGAGTTAAATTGGGCCCTTGCTTCCAAAAATTTTTTCCCAAAGGAGGAAGACTATCACAACTTGACCCTGGTCCTAAAGTCAAAACTAGCCGTTGGTCAAGTTAGCCATTGGAGGCTCTACTCAGACTATTTAACATGCTAGGCTGGATTTGTTTCTTCAACTTGTCGTGATGCTGAAAAACACTAGTTGGTTCGAAACACGTCGACAGATATTTTCTGCATGTGATTTACGCCGAAATATTTCTTATAAGCTTGAAAGATTCTGATTTAAAGAAGCATGGTGCAACTTCAACAGAACCCACCATTGGAATTCCATTATTTGCTCGAGGAAACATCTATTTTGGGGTAGCTAATATTTCCAAACCACAATTCAGCAAGCTTCTGAAACATGTCACTTCGCATCTTTCATCCGTCCCAAAACTCTTTGTATAACATGGAGCTGTAGGTTCATCTCCAAAGCGTGTTGTGAAAGTGTGAAGTGCAACAACTACATCTCTTCAAAGTATACTGTGTCAAACTCCAACTTGAAATGATAAGCATGGATGAACTCTGGTCCGAGCATTGTTGTTTTGTGAATATCAAAGGGAACAGAGGGCAACGGGGATGTGGAACACACTTATCAATCGTATTTTGTCCGCCGAATTACAGTCCTCAAGGCTGATCACTGCCATCTGCCATGGTGTTCCATGGGATTTGGATAAGTCTGATTCAATATGAATCTGATCGAAGGAGATATGATGCCAACCTGTGGCCAACTCACGCAAGGTGGAAATCGATCAAGTCAAATCACACCTCAACAACACCGTTCCAGGAAAACAACAACGGTTCATCAAAGTCATCCCTGCTTTGACATTCAGTTGCAAACCAAATTTATTCATGGAAAATTGATGACATCTACTTCCTATATTCTAATTGGCTAATTAAAAATACCAACTTGTAATTCAATGCTATATAAGAGATTGTCAGGAGCAAGAACGATCATCTTAATTAGTCAATTAATTATACAGATAGGAATTAGGAAATCGATTGAGCCAGAGGCAACGCACACCAAGGGAGTGCAGAAGGGAAGAGGAGTTGTCCCAATGTAGCATCACGCGTTTATCACCAACAGATTGCTCCTCTTGTCTTGCTGGAGCTAAGCTTTGTCTGCTTGATGTAAAGATTGTTTTTTCAGGAGTTAATTGAAGTGATTTTTATCCATGAACTGCCTATTTATTTTCTGCATCTAATGGTGTTAATTTCTGTGTGAACCAGACACTCAAAGAGGGTGTGAGCAGGCTGGGTTGGCCACTAGACCAGCTCAACACCGCTCTCATCTTTTGAACTAAATAACATTTCAATTCTGATTTGCCGTGTGAATTTTATTTGTTTATTTACAATTCTATTCCTTCTTCACGTTAATGCTATTTAATTTGCTACAACGTTTTCCTTTCAGCTCTAAACTTCATTGATTTTCCGCATTAAGAAACTATTCATGTACTTGATATTTGTGTTTACACTTTGGATATTTCTCCATTTGTTCTTGTTTACAAGATCCGCTTATGCGTTGATGAGCTGTAATTGATTTATATCCGAAAACATGAAAACGATGTGAGTGATTATGGTTTTGAGGTACTCACATATCCATTTAAACTATGCTTACAAAACCCATATATTACTTGTATGTCGTGGAGCCGATATTAATGAAAGCAAATTGTGTCATGTTGAAAACAATGATATTTACTTTCCATTAAACTTCTAGACAATTCTCCATGATTTATTTTTCAAGGACAAGGAAAGTGAGATTCATATTAATTTGATTTCTTTCATAAGTTATTTACGCAATAGATTTACTTGTTGATGCTTTCAAGTTGATTTCACACAGGATTAGTACAAGCAGAATTAGTACAGGCATAATGATTTTAAATTGCTTTTGAATTCCTTCCAGCATTTATAGTCTCTCGATATGGTGTCGACACTGTTTGGTTTCCAGTTATGATTTCCTTTTTGAATTTCCTTTCACATTGTTAATTGATTTTTACAAACCCTATACTGCACCCAACATTTTGGCGCCATTGCTGGGGAGGCACTCAGGGGATTGACCTTGGTGATCTGGCATTTGTTTTTTTTCTTCACCTAGTTTCTCTTGCAAGTTTATGTTCCTTGAATTTATTTCTTTCTTTCACTGTTGCTTTAAGGTTTCTCATTTTCTCTGATGTTGAAAGAACCACCCACCCTACATATATATATGCACCATTCATGTGCTAACGAATGTACTAGTTGGCTTGTTAAAAGTAGGAAAATGGTACTTTGAGGAATCATCCAATGAGAAATTTTTATGCTACTACAGAGACATAAAATTCATCCAATGAAGAATTAACAATTGAAAAAATTAATATTTTTATTAAACATAAAAATGATATTATTAAATCTTTTATTTTGAAATTGGATGATTTGCAGGAAGAGTGGGAGCGAGATGAAAACCCACCACTTATCTTTTGTGCCAACTGTAGAAAGAAACACCTCCTTGGAAGGTGTCCACTTAGTAGCCTAAAAATTTGTGAAGAGGATCATCTAACGGAACATTTCCCAGCACTACCAAGATTACTGTAGATGCTCAGGAAATCAAGTAAGGAATCAAATCGACTTCTAGGTATAACTCAAAACCCATCACCATTTGATACTTGGAATAATGTTTATTATCTTGAGTAGGTTCCTCAACATGTTTATAATCCCGCAGTTTCATGGAAATCTTTTAATCCTCTTCCAATCGAATATCCTACTTCATGGTCGTAGTGGTCCTCTCCTTGGCCCTCATCCTCGAGCCAAATATCTCCATGGCTTCAAGAATCATTTGGATCCTTCTCTCTAGGGAAATCTCCCATGAAAATTCAATCACTTGAGCACCAACAACAACAACAATTTCTTTCCAATGCACCATCAAGTTATCCTCCCCCATGGTTTCAGCCACATGTGCAATCTTACCGTAGCCTTAATCCATACCCTATCCCTTAACCTAATCCTTACCCTACTCCTTATCCTTACCCATACCTTAGCTCTCATTCAAACCGTAATCCGTAACGTAAACCTAGTCCATACAATAGACCTAATCCCAATCCACACCATAGACCTAATCGTAATCCATACCCTAGACCTAACCTTAGTCAAAACCCTAATCCCAATCCAAACCCAAGCATTAGTCCAAGAATGAGCCAAAACCCTAGCCCAAACCATATCATAAACCCTAATCTAAACCATCAGGTTGCACAACTATTTCAAACACCTATTCTTCCGGTTGATTCCGATGTTGAACAAAATGTTACATCTTCCATGTTTGGAAAGGGAATGAATTTGGAAACTTCCCCCATTACTGTAGAACATTCACCTCAGGAAGTTATCATTCAAAGACCACCAGAGGAGCAATATTTCATTGGAACTTCTTCTGAAAATTTTGTTGAAACTCGAAACCCTAGAATCTCTCTCAACCATTATTGTCAATTTGAAAATCAAATATTTGAGCCTGAACTTGAGGGGTTAATCTTTTTCCTTTCACCAGATTCTTTATGCCTCCAGGAGAGTGAATATCAAACTGTGGAAGACTTGCATCAGTTGGAGAATCATAAATATGTGGATTCCATTGAATCTTGGTTTCGAGCAATCATCAAGCCATCTTATTTCCTCATCATTCGCAAACTCTTGGTACCATGTCAATTGAAGCAATTGTTTCTCATGCTTTGGTATGTCTTGAAGTATATTCTTTAAAACTAAGTGTGAGTATAATCAACATTTTGTTATGCACATGAATTCATTGGAAGTATGCCTTCACTTAAAGGTGACATTTCTTTCTTTAAAAATAGGGTAGGATAATAGGAGAATAATGAATAAAGATGCATAACAAAACTCTTGAACTTGTGATTCCCTAAAAGCATAACTTTTGAAATTTCTATTATCATGCACTCTCATGGTAAGACTTGTCAAAAGAAATTTACACTTAATACCTCATGTTTTAAAGTGACTTTGATTATGGATTAACATGTTAGTCAAGGATATTATTTAAGTTACATGTAATACTTTTTCCTATTCTAAAAAACTACTGTCCAGAAAATCTTTTCAAATTCCTCTTCGAAGGGACCGGTGAAAAACCTCCTATGGTGGACCACACCTACAAAACTCTAATAAGCTTTCATAAATAACCCTGACATGATCAACTCAAGGAATATTTTTGGTTATTATCCGAGATGTTTTTTTTAAATAAGTTCTTAGGGTAGCATGACCAACTAGTAAAGAATAGTAATTGAAAACTTTTCATGCCATCCTACACTCTTAAAGATTAGATTTGCTTCCCCACCTATTAAGTAACCCATCTGAGGTTAGTCATAATCAGGGTTTTTTCTAAAAAACAGAAACAAATTAATTGAGGGATAGGAGGTCTCATTGCAAGTAGACCTACTATGATCATGGGTCCTGAGGAGAATGACATTACCACACTGTTCATCAAGCCAGGTGTTGTGGCCACCAACAACCCCCCTTTTTATTTAGTGTTGTGACTAATACTAAATAAATGGGGACCCTTAGCTAAAATTCAAAAAAATCACTTAGTGATTGTATTTCCTTTTCAATAAAACTTACCATCGTAAACTTAAGAAAATACCTTTGAAAATATCTAAAAAACTTAAGTTTTGTGATGAGGGAAGACAAAATCACTCCTTAATGGATATCGTATCGCAGAAAAGATAACAACATGCCTACTTACAAGGTAAACTCTAAAATTGCGAGAATGCAATGCGAAATTGCACAAGGATAAAAAAATATCGCATCGCAAGCCTTAGGAGCACACTTGTAATAAAAAAACACAGAAAACACCGATATGCAATAGCGCATATCACAAAATCGCGCCTCGCAAGAAACTGCTTAACACAAAACATGCGATATTGTGATTATGCGATGTTGCGATTATGTGATATTGCGATTATGCGATATTGCGATTATGCGACGTTGCGACCATGCGATACTACGAAATTGCGATAATGCGACAAAACGATCTTATGATAGTACGACAGGAACGATGTTGCAATTATGCGATGTAGCGATTTGCGATATTGCAAAGCAAATCGCAAAATCGTCTCATCACAATTTTTTCTAGTTCATTATTCAAGGAAAAGTGTTTCCATTAAACGAGACTGGTTATGTGCTTTAATGCTCATTAATGAAGTAGTTGCCAGTTGTTAATGAAATCTAGTTTTGAGTTTATCAAAGAGCCAGTTCACATAAGGTGGCATATTTTTAAATGTCTTCGGCAGTCAAAGCATTCCCGTCATTATTTATTATCATTACTCTCACCTCACTTGTAAACTGCAGGAACGAAAGACAAAAAGTTATACAAAGCAGTGTACAGGAAGCTACGGTGAAAATAGGCGAGGCTCTGATATCTGAAGGCAGAGAAAAGGCACCCTTGCACAAAGACACAACATGCAACAGAAACGCGGGTATTTTCACTTGGGAAGGCATACATAATCTACTTGAGGAAATAAATCCTAAAGTAATGGGATTTACGGATACTACAGGATCATCAAGGTCGTCTAAAGCATCAGTTGCAGAGTTAGCTTGTTCATTCCTGCACCGGAGAGTGGCAAGGCCCAAAATTCTCCCCTGCACAGAAATGGTTAAAGGAATATTAGACAGTGCTGACATCAAAGACAGGAAGTTTAGGGCTCAAGGTCAAGAGCTCTCTGAATCATTATTTTCACAAAATTTCAACTTTACATCCGCTACAAGAAAACACGCAAGAGGCGAAAATCGCACTAAGGAAGCCCAGATTAAGAAACAAAGGCAGTTTCCGATGTGCGATTAGCGCTAATCGCGCATCGCTGGGTAAAACTTCTCGAAATGGAAAGCCTCTAATTGCTCAGTATCCTCTAAGCCCAATACCGAAAATATGGTGCCAACTCTTGCTGATTCCGTTTTTGCAGCACATTTAAAGGCTGAAGTCAGCCAACTGACTCTTCTCAAGCAAATGTTGAATGCTTGCGACATTAAGGAGAAAATACAGAAATAGTCAGTTTTAGATTTAATTTTAGAAATAGTTTTATGTTATTTTCCCTAGAAAAATGACGATCATTTAAACCGTATCCTAAATTTTTGTAAATAAGTTATTTTTAGACATAGTTAGTAGTATTTAAACCCTTCTCATGCATTTAGAGAAGGGTCCAGAAATTTATCAAAAACTTGTCCTTAGAACATGCACTTTTGCACCCTCCGAGGAGGTTTTCGTGAATGAATGGAACAAGATTTATTGATTTTTGCATCAGATATCTGCTATTGATGTTGCACTTCTGTACTCTTAGTTGATGTTGGATTGAGAATAGATAAATCGCTATCGTTTGAAGCTCATGAGTAGAACTAGTTATAAATGGTACTTTTATCTCTTAACCGTTTCTATTTCCTGTGTTAAAGTGATATTTAAATTCAGTTATTTATATGTTAATGCTTGAATGCCTGAGTTATCATTTGGCACTTTTGTACGGTGATAATTATTTATTTATGCTTGATATATAACAAATTATTATGCGATATGTTTTTCGCAACTATTTTGCCTAACTTTTTATGCGAAGTGGTTCATCTATATTGAATTATTTTCTTATAACAGTTGTATGATCTTTATTACCGATTGTTATATGAAATCATTTTAGATCGCATAACAGAAGAATCATACCCCGGGTTAGTATAGATTTAGATGTTGTTGCTTTTTTAGAATACAATTGCATGTCATTAGATTAGAATTAGAAGTAGATCACCTCAATTAGAATCTTTTAAAGCCAGGAACATCAATTAATCTTACACACACACACACAAATTGGGAAACTGGTCCCATTATCCCCAGTTGGACCCGCTATACTAAACGGAAAAGGAGCTGCCAACCAAGGTTCGGACCGGGCGGGTATCCCCCTTGTTATTGACCTGATTTTCGAGGCTTCAACACCAGGGTAATGGATTTTAGTTGAAATACTGGAAGACGAGAGGTCTCATCATGAGCCGACTTGTTAATTCTTGTTAGTTCCTATGAATCACACTGTCATTAGCTAGTTACCTAGCCAAGACAGTGGCCTTCAATTAACTTCTAAAAGGAAAAAAAGTAACATATTCTTAAACGACTCTAAATCTATATCTAATAGGTGGGACAAAAGCATTTCATAAGGTTAAAAGGTATCCTTGTCGAGGCTATGGATGCCTACTGGTAGCAAGGCCATGCATGTGGTATTAAAGTTAACTCTACACTATAATTTACTTGGTTGTTTTAGCCTTTCCCTGGATTCACTATTAATCTCTTTGAGAATGGCTTTAAAATCCTTCTGTTGTTATACCTTGGAGTTCTATATTTTTGGAATGATTTTTATGGACGTGGGACCCTTAGTGCAGGTAATTCATTGTTCCCAGATAAGAAGAGCGTTACTTATAGATGGATAAAGGTAAAATGGTCATTGTGGGAAGGTATTACTATGTCTACTTTTAACACTATGGCTTTTAAATCATGTCACTCATATTTAAAATGAGGATTTTAAAGTATAACTTCTGATAAGGCATTCCTCTGGGATATTCTTTTGGAAATTTTAAAATCTGACTCTTTTATTCGAGTAATAACACCATCCGTGCAATTTAGTTTTTATGGCAGTTTTTGTTTTAGGTTTTCTTGAAATTTGTCTAAGCAAATAAAGAGTCTAGTAGACACTCTGTTTTTAGAGTAAGCTTTAATTAGCACAGGAAGTGTGATCACACAAAATTTCAGGAACATCATTTTGAATACCTACACATGTTTCTAATTTTGTATTTTTGTGAGGAAGTAATAGTACCAGATTTCCTTGCATGAGGACATGCAATATGGTCAGCATGGGGGGATGTTGGGTCTCCGTTTTGTCTTATTTTTATTTATTTCTATCATGCTGTCGATTGGCTAAACAATTATTTTCAAAGAGTATTTGTTACTTCTTTGTTTTAATAGGATTAAAATAGAATGAATGAGAGTTTAATTAAGGTTTTCATGTTGCAGGATTAAAACAGGATTGATTATACTTTGGGACGTGCTTGCACCATTGCATTTACGTGCCTGCACCATTGCATTTACCTGCCTGCACGATTTTATGTCTTCCTGCACTATGAAGGATTCCTGAACTACATTCACGTTCCTGCAATATGAGTCTAATGATTCTGCATTGATGCTCTTAATTGATTCACCAGAACATCCTTTATTTGATTGAAGTTTCTTTTATCATGAATTGTATCTTCAGTGATGAAATTATTTGGGGAATAATATATATATATATATATATATATAAGCTTTAACTAGCGCAGGAAGTGTGATCACGCAAAATTTCAGGAACATCATTTTGAATACCTACACATGTTTCTAGTTTTGATTTTTACGAGCAAGTAATAGTACCATATTTCCTTGCATGAGGACATGCAATATGGTCATCATGGGGGGATGTTGGGTCTCCGTTTTGTCTTATTTTTATTTATTTCTATCATGCTGTCGATTGGATAAACGATTATTTTCAAAGAGTATTTGTTACTACTTTGTTTTAACAAGATTAAAATAGAATGAATGAGATTTTAATTAAGGTTTGCATGTTGCAGGATTAAAACTGGATTGATTATACTTTGGGACGTGCTTGCACCATTTCATTTACGTGCCTGCACCATTGCATTTACCTACTTGCACGATTTTATGTCTTCCTGCACTATGAAGGATTCCTGAACTACATTCACGTTCCTGCAGTATGAGTCTAATGATTCTGCATTGCTGCTCTTAATTGCTTCACCAGAACATCCTTTATTTGATTGAAGTTTCTTTTATCATGAATTGTATCTTCAGTGATGAAATTATTTGGGGAATAATATATCTATATATCTATATATTATATATATATATATATATATATATATATATATAGATGTGTGTGTATTGTTAGTTTAATATCCATGTTTGGATATTCAGTTGCCAACCAGCTTTATTCATAACAAATTCTTGAGATTTGCTCGCTATATTCTAATTGGCTAATTAAAAATGCCCAGTTGTAATTCAATGTTATATAAGAGATTTCCAGGAGCAAGAATGATCAGCTTAATTAGTCAATTACTTAGACAGACAAAAATTAGGAAATCGATTGATTGTTATGAAACCAACTCACAAAAGATAGAAAAGATAGTTGAACACCTTAAAATTCAGCCTCTTCGAGGGGGAAACCTCCTTTACATTACACAAATGAACAATTCTTTGATGATACAAATGAAAAGATCTCCTTTCTATATAGAGGAGTCTAAGGGGTCATAATTTAATTAGAGCCGACATAACGATAATAATGTAAGGGCACAATAATAACAATAGTGGGCTTCTATGGGGCACAACAGTAACAATATGAGCACTACATAGGTACATCAATATAATAAGGGGGTTGTACTGATAAGAATAAGGGGTTACACTAGTAGTATAGGGGCTTGACATGCCCCTCTCCTTCAAAAAGTGTTTTCCTCAACGCTTGAGTAGTTCTTGATGCTTCTGTATAAAATTCTTGTCCTCCCATGTGGAATTTTCAATGGGTAAGTTCTTCCACTTGATGAGATACTCTGAAATTGATCGATTTCGTAGCTATCGGGTTCTTGTTGCTGTGACTGCTCCAGGTTCCAATATGATTTTTCCTTCCTCTTCAAGTTTTGGTAATATTGTTTGGATAGGGATCTTCTGCAACTTTTGAATGAGTGACCATACTTATTTTTCCTTCTTCCATTCATGCCTTGATTCATTTATCCAATCTGGTTGGATAATAGAAATAGCACAAAATAATGCTTCCACATCCTCATCCTTTCTTGAGAGTGCATTTGCAACAAAATTTTGCTTCCCTTTTCTATAAATAATGTCAAAGTCATAACCCAACATATTTGTGACCCATTTTTTTTGTTCTTCTAAAGATAATAGTTGTTCTAAAAAGTATTTAAGACTATCATGATCCATTTTTACCCTGAAGTGTGTTCCCATTCGGTAAGGTCGCCATTTCTTAAGTGCATATAGCATTGCCAACATTTCCTTCTCATAAATAGCTTGCTTGAGATGTAGCAGTAAAAATACCCAATCACCTAAATCAAAACATTTTTCACTTCAATGTTGATCTACCTGTTGTTTCATTCGATTTTTCACAAAAGTGGCGTTATCCTTTAAAAGTTAGAGAACTTGTTGCTGATGCCTGATGTGATATTTCACTACTTGAACCTTTTTCTTCTTGATATGTCCTTCTATATTAGAGTTTGAGGAGTAGTCATTTCTTCCAATCCTTTACAAGATATGGTTAGATTCATTTCTTGATGCTTGATGTGATCTTTCACTTCTTGAACATTTTTCTTCTTGATATACCCTTCTATCTTGATAGTTTGAGGAGTGGTAATTCTGACCAATGAATTACAAGATATGGTTGGATTCATTTCTTCTTTCTTGATGTGATAGTTCACTTCTTACACCTTTTTCTTCTTGATATGTCCTTCTATCTTGAGAGTTTAGGAGTGGTAATTATTGCCAATGCTTTACAAGATATGGTCTGATTAATTTCTTCTTTCTCCGGGGTTGGGTCCTGGCGTATATCCTCTTCTTTTGATGTTTCTTGATCCTTTTCTTCCTCCTTTTCATACTCTATGTAAAATAATTTCTTCTCAGCACACTTATGACCTTTAGTGCATTTTCTATCACAATTGTAACAAAGCCCTTTTTCTCTTATTTATTCCAATTGTTGTGGTGTAACCCTTGTAGGTTGTGGAAGGCTAGGAGAAACAACACTTCCATATTTATAGTTGTGCGGGGTAGACTTCCCAGTTGCCATAATTTTACTTTCCACTATGTAACAAAGCCCTTTTACTCTTTCCAATTGTTGTGGTGTTGCTATAAAGAAGGTGTTGGTCTTTGTATCCTCACAATGTGCTATCATTTCCTCTATGAAAATTGACCATGTAACAAGTTGTTTATGAGAACAAAGCCCTTTATACAATAAAAATTGATATGGTTCTAAATATGAAGATGCAATACATACCTTTTGTAACAGTGGTACACCATGTAGATCAAAATATTGCTCCATCTGAAGTATCCAATTTACTAGATCCTTGCCATCAAACTTCCTCATCTTGCTTTTTAGGAGCTCGATCTTGAAACGAATGTAACTCTGTACTTTTGGATCTTTAAGTTATGAAATTGTGACTTGCAGTAGCCATATGTGAGCTTTTTCCAATGCCACTAGTTTGATCCAAATTAGATTCTCCAAGGAAGAGTTATGCCAAATCTCCCACAGTGACCTGATTATAGACTAGTTTAGTAGAGCGAACTTGTAGGACATGCCACGTGTGCCTGTTTTGACCTTTGGCTCTAAAAAATATATACAAGAAACTAAAATATGTCCTCTTTGTGTACCTTCTTATGGAACTTCAATCCGATGCTCAGAGAGAAAGTTATGAAGATTTCCCCAAGTCACCTCTTTGGAATGTAATTCAGGAGTCTGCAAAAAACCAAATTCCTCAGATCATATCTCCATAAATATAGTGCGAAAAGCTGCGAAACTCGGACCCGAGGTTCAGTACGATTTTATCTCTAATGGTTTTTGTTTCGCTTCTGAAATGTCACAGAAAAAAAAGTTATAGCGAAAATTCCACAATGACCTATTTGGAGCAGCGAAACCCTAGAATGCAAAGCTCTGATACCAAATGTTATGAAACCAACTCACAAAAGATAGAAAAGATAGTTGAAAGCCTTAGAATTCAGCCTCTTCAAAGGGGCAACATCCTTTACATTACACAAATGAACAATTCTTTGATGATACAAATGAAAAGACCTCCTTTCTATATATAGGAGTCTAAGGGGTCATAATATATTCAGAGCCAACATAACAATAATAATGTAAGGCACAATAATAACAATAGTGGGCTTCTATGGGGCACAATAGTAACAATATGGGCACTACATAGGTACATCAATATAATAAGGGGGTTGTACTGATAACAATAAGGGGTTACACTAGTATTATAACGGCTTAACATTGAGCCAGAGGTAATGCACACGAAGGGAGCGCGCAAAAGGGAAGAGGAGTTGTCCCAGTGTAGCATCAGGTGTTTATCACCAGCAGACCGTTCATCTTGTCTTGCCCTAGCTAAGCATTGTCTGCTTGATGTAAAGATTGTTTTTCAGGAGTTAACTGAAGTGATTTTTATCCATGAACTGTCTATTTATTTTTTTCATCTAATGGTGTTAATTTCTGTGTGAATGAGGCACTCAAAGAGGGTCTGAGATGGCTGGGTTGGCCACCAGACCAGCTCGACATCGCTCTCATCTTTTGAACAAAATAACATTTCAATTCTTATTTGCTGTGTGAATTTTATTTGTTTATTTATAGTTCTTTTCCTTCTTCAAGTTAATCTTATTTAATTTGCTGCAATGTTTTCCTTTCAGCTCTAAACTTCATTGATTTTCCGAATTAAGAAATTATTTCTGTACTTGAGATTTGTGCTTACACTTGGGATATTTATCCATTTGTTCTTATTAACAAGATCCGCTTATGCGTTGATGAGCTGTAATTGATTTATATTCTAGAACATGAAAATAATGTGAGTGATTATGGTTTTGAGGTACTCACATATCCATTTAAAATATGCTTACAAAAACCATATATTACTTGTATGCCGCAGAGCCGATATTAATGAAAGAAAATTGCGTCATGTTGAAAACAATGATATTTACTTTCCATTAAAATTTTGGACAATTCTCCATGATTTATTTCCAGGGACAAGGAGGGCGAGATTCATATTAATTTGATTTCTTTCATAAGTTATTTACGCAATAGATTTACTTGACGATGCTTTCAAGTTAATTTCACACAGGATTAGTACAAGCAGAATTAGTACAGGAAGAATGATTTTGAATTCCTTCTAGCATTTACAGTCTCTCAATATTGTGTCGACACTGTTTGGTTTGCAGTTATAATTTCCTTTCTGAATTTCATTTCGCATTGTTAATTTCCTTTTATTTCCTGCATGATTTAATTGTTTAGATTGGTGTTTTCTCGAATACTCTTTTAGTGCAAGATTTGATTTATTGATGAGATTTATACGCAAGATAGACTAGCATTTGTTTTGTAGGTTGCCAGGGGCTCTCTCTGGCATTACCAGTGTTGTGTCTCGAAGTTCATGAACTATCCGGATTGACAAATTAAATGTTGGTACATTTACAGACTCTATATTGCACACAACATTTTGTTGCCGTTGCTGGGGAGGCGCTAAGGGGATTGACCTTGGTGATCTACCACATTTACTTTTTCCCTTCACCTAGTTTCTCTTGCAATTTTATGTTCTTTGAACTTATTTCTTTCCTGCATTATTGCTTTAAGGTTTCTCATTTTCTCTGATGTTGAAAGAACCACTCGCCCTACATATATATACACCATCCATGTGCTAATGAATGTACCAGTTGGATTGTTAAAAGCAAGAAAATGGTATTTTGAGGAATCATATAATGAGGAATTTTTATGCTACTACAAAGACATACAATTCATCTAATGAAGAATTAACAATTGAAAAATTAATATTTTGATTAAACATAAAAATGATATTATTAAATCTTTGATTTCGAAATTGGATGATTTGCAGGAAGAGTGGGAGCAGGATGAAAACCCACCACTTATCTTTTGTGCCAACTGTAGAAAGAAACACCTCCTTGGAAAGTGTCCACTTAGTAACCTGAAAATTTGTGAAGAGGATCATCTAATAGAACATTGCCCAACACTACCAAGATTACTTCAGATACTCAGGAAATCAAGGAATCAAATCGACTACCAGGTATAACTCAAAAACCCATCCCCATTTGATACTTGGAATAATGTTTATTATCCTGAGCAGGTTCCTCAACGTGTTTATAATCCCACAGTTTCATGGAAAACTTTTAATCCTCCTCCAATCGAATATCCTACTTCATGGTCAAAGTGGCCCTGTCCTTGGCCCTCATCCTCCATCCATATATCTCCATGGCCTCAAGAATCATTTGGATCCTTCTCTCTAGGGAAATTTCCCATGCAAATTCAATCACTTGAGCACCACTACCAACAACAATATCTCTCCAATGCACCATCAAGTTATCCTCCCCCATGGTCTCAGCCACATGTGTAACCTTACCCTAGCCTTAATCCATACCCTACCCCTTATCCTAATCCTTACCCTACTCCTTATCCTTACCCATACCCTAGGTCTCATTCAAACCCCAATTCGTACCCTGACCCTAGTCCATACCCTAATCCATACCCTAGACCTAATCCTAATCCACACCCTAGACCTGACCCTAGTCCAAAACCTAATCCCAATCTAACCGAAGCCTTAGTCCAAGAATTAACCAAAACCCTAGCCCAAACCATATCATAAAACCTAATCTAAATCATCAGGTTGCACAAATTTTTCAAACATCTATTCTTCTAGTTTATTCCCATGTTGAACAAAATACTACATCCTCCATGTTTGGAAAGGGAATGAATTTACAAACTTCCCCCAATACTGCAAAACATTCACCTTGGGAACTTATCATTCAACGACCACTAGAGGAGCAATCTTTCATTGGAGCTTGTTCTGAAAATATTGTTGAAATTCAAAACCCTAGAATCTCTCTCAACCATTCTTGTCAATCTGAAAATCAAATATTTGGGCCTGAACTTGAGGGATTTATCTTTTGTCTTTCACCAGATTCTTTATGCCTCCAAGAGAGTGACTATCAAACTATGGAAGAGTTGCATCAGTTGGAGAATCATAAATATGTGGATTCTATTGAATCCTAGTTTCGAGCAATCATTAAGCCATATTATTTCCTCATCATTCGGAAACTCTTGGTACCATGTCAATTGAAGCAATTGATTTCTCATGATTTGGTATGTCTTGAGGTCTATTCTTTAAAACTAAGTGTGAGGATAATCAACATTTTGTTACGCACATGGCTTCATGGGAAGTATGCCTTCACTTAAAGGTGATATTTCTTTATTTAAAAATAGGGTAGGATAATAGGATAATAGGAGAATAATGAATAAATATGCATAAGAACACTCTTGAACTTATGATTCCCAAAAAGCACAACTTTTGAAATTTCTATTATCATGCACTCTCATGGTAAGACTTTGTCAGAAGAAATTTACACTTAATACCTCATATTTTAAAGTGACTTTGATTATGGATTAACATGTTAGTCAAGGATATTGTTTTAAGTTACATGTAATACTTTTTCCTCTTCAAACAAACTGTCATCCAGAAAATATTTTCAAATTCGTCTTCGAAGGGACTGGTGAAAAACCTCCTATGGTGGACCACGCCTACAAAACTCTAATAAGCTTTCATAAATAACCCTGACATGATCAACTCAAGGAATATTTTTGGTCATTATCTGAGATTTTTTTTTAATATAAGTTCTTAGGGTAGCATGACCAACCAGTAAAGAATAGTAATTAAAAACTTTTCATGCGATCCTGCACTCTTAAAGAGTAGATTTTCTTCCCCACCTATTAAGTAACCCATCTGAGGTTAATCATAATCAGAGTTTTTTTCTAAAAAACATAAACGAATTATTTGAGGGATAGGAGGTCTCATTGCGAGATGACCTACTATGATCATGGGTCCTAAGGAGAATGAGATTACTGCATTGGTCACCAAGCCAGGGTAATGGCTTTTAGTTGAAAAGCTGGAAGATGAGAGGTCTCATCACGAGCTAACTTGTTCATTCTTGTTAGTTCCTGTGAATGGCACTGTCGTTAGTTGGTTACCAAGCCAGGACAGTGGCCTTCAATTAACTTCTAAAAATAAAAAAAAATGTTCTTAAACGACTCTGAATCTATATCTAATAGGTGGGACATAATCATTTCATAAGGTTAAAAGGTATCCCTGTCAAGGCTATGGACGCCTGCTGGCAGCAGGGCCATGCTTGTGGTATTAAAGTTAACTCTACACTATAATTTACTTGGTTGTTTTCTCCTTTCCCTGAACTCACTATTAATCTCTTTGAGAATAGCTTTAAAATCCTTCTGTTGTTATACCTTGGAGTTCTATCTTTTTGGAATGATTTTTATGGACATTGACCCTTAGTGCAGGTAATTCACTATGCCCGGACAAGAAAATCGTTACTTATACATGGATAATGGTAAAATGGTCATTGTGGGAAGGTATTACTATGTCATATTTTAACACAATGGCTTTTAAATCATGTCATTCATATTTACAATGAGGATTTTAAAGTATAACCTCTGATAAGGGATGCCTCCCGTATATTCTTTTGGAAATTTTAAAATCAGACTCTTTTATTCGAGGTAATAACAACATCTGTGCAATTTTGTTTTTATAGAAGTTTTTGTTTTAGGTTTTCTTGAAATAAGTCTAAGAAAATAAAGAGTCCATCAGACACTCTATTTTTAGAGCAAGCTTTAACAAGCGCATGAAGTGTGATCACACAAAATTGTAGGAACATCATTTTGAATACCTACAAATGTTTCTAATTTTGTTTTTTTTGTGAGGAACTAAAAGTATTGAATTTCATTGCATGAGGACATGAAAGATGGTCAACATGGGGGGATGTTGGGTCTCCATTTTGTCTTATTTTTATTTATTTCTATCATGATGTCGATTGGCTAAATGATTATTTTTGAAGAGTATTTGTTACTTGTTTGTTTTAACAAGATTAAAATAACATTAACGAGAGTTTAATTAAGGTTTGTATGTTGCAGTATTAAAACCGGTTTGATTATACTTTGGGACGTGCTTGCACCATTGCATTTACTTGCCTGCACCATTTTATGTCTTCCTGCACTATGAAGGATTCCTGTACTACATTCACGTTCCTGCACTATGAGACCAATGATTCTGCATTGCTGCTCTTAGTTGCTTCACCATAACATCCTTTATTTTATTGAAGTTTCTTTTATCATGAATTATATCTTTGATGATGAAATGATTTGGGCAGTAATATATCTATGTATTGTTAGTTTGAAATAAGAAGTCAAAGAGGCTTGTAATGTAAATTTCTTGAATGTAACAAGTTCTCTTTGCTAATCTCTAATGGTTATGATTGTAAGATCCGTTTAGAGCTAGTTTCAGGCGTGATAAGAAAGATAGTCTTAGTGCAGGTATCGAACCCATTGAGCCTTTGATATTGGTCCATGCATTTGCACGATAGCGGAATGATGCCATTGCATGTGTCGGATAATGGACTTATCCAAACGGTTTGCAACCACAACAAGTTTAGTAGAAGAGGATGTAGAACCACCAAAATTTCCAAGGGAGAGTCCAGGAATTTCGTATGAGTTAAATTGGGCCCTTGCTTCCAAAAAAGTTTTCCCAAAGGAGGAAGCCTATCACAACTTGAAAGATGCTGATTTAAAGAAGCATGGTGCAACTTTAGCAGAACCCACCACTGGAATTCCAATATTTTCTGGAGGAAACTTCTCTTTGGGGGACACTAATATTTCCAAACCACAATTCAACAAGCTTTTGAAACAGGTCACTTCGCATCCTTCATTCGTCCCAAAATGCTTTGTCCAAGATGGAGCTGTAGGTTCATCTCCAATGAGTGATGTGAAAGTGCGATGTACAACAGCTACATCTCTTCACATTATACTGTCTCTAACTCCAACTTGAAATGATAAGCGTGGATGAACTATGGCCTGAGCATTGTTGTTTTGTGAAGATCAAAGGGAACGGAGGGAAACGAGGATGAGGAGTACACTTCTCAACTGTCTTTTTTCCGCTGGATTGCAGTCCTCAAGGCTGGCCACTGCCCTCTGCCATGATGCTCCATGGGCTTTGGATAATTATGAGTCAATATGAATTTGATCGAAGGAGATATGATGCCAACCTGTGAGCAACTTATGCAAGGAGGAAATCATTCAAGTCAAATCGCAGCTCAACAACACCGTTCAAGGAAAAGAGCAACGGTTCACCAAAATCATCCCTGTTTCGACATTCAGTTGCAAACCAATTTTATTCATGGAAAATTGCTGAGATATGCTTCCTATATTCTAATCGGCTAATTAAAAATGCCTAGTTGTAATTCAATGCTATATAAGAGATTTCTGGGAGCAAGAACGATCAACTTAATTAGTCAATTAATTAGACAAACAGGTAGGAAATTGATTGAGCTAGAGGCAGTGCACACGAAGGGAGTGCGCAGAAGGGAAGAGGAGTTGTCCCGATGTAGCATCACACATTTATCACCAGCGGATCACTCCTCTTGTCTTACTAGAGCTGAGCATTGTCTGTTTGATGTAAAGATTGTTTTTCAGGAGTTAATTGAAGCGATTTCTATCCATGAACTGTCTGTTTATTTTCTGCATCTAATGGTGTTAATTTCTGTGTGAACCAGGCACTCAAAGAGGGTGTGAGTTGGCTGGGTTGGCCACCAGACTAGCTCGACACTGCTCTCATATTTTGAACTAAATAAAATTTCAATTCTTATTTACTGTGTGAATTTTATTTGTTTATTAACTGTTCTTTTCCTTCTTCAAGTTAATGTTATTTAGTCAGCTACAACATTTTCCTTTCAGCTCTAAACTTCATTTATTTTCCGAATTAAGAAATTATTCATGTACTTGAGATTTGTGCTTACACTTGGGATATTTGTCCATTTGTTCTTATTTACAAGATCCACTTATGAGTTGATGAGCTGTAATTGATTTATATTCCAGAACATGAAAACGATGTGAGTGATTATGGTTTTGAGGTACATACATATCCATTTAAACTATTCTTACAAAAACCATATATTACTTGTATGCCGCACAACCAATATTAATGAAAGAAAATTGTTGAGACTGCGACAAGATGATGGAGATTAGTGGAAAGAAGTCGCCTTCACTAAGTGGGCCGACTAGCTATTTTTGGCGTAAGTCTATTTTTAGACATATGGATCATGGTCTATGAGTTGCAGGATGCTATTTGTGATGATTGGTCATGTTGGTAAAAATAGATGGACTTCTATTTTTAGACAACATCGAAGGTAATGTCAGTCTAAATATAGAACAGTTGAATATTATTAGCCCTTAATAATTTTTGGACTATAAACATTATCTTATTCTCTTGGAGCACTTCAGTTCGAGCTACAGATGTGGCACATGCAACTGCCATAAGGAAATACTTGGTTCCTATGGGTTAGCTTGAGCTATTGCATGGAGGACTTCAGTGATTGAGTTCAGTGGAGTTGGACCAGGAGTTGATGGAGTTGTGTTCAGTTTGACTTAGTTGAACTAGTTGTAGTTAGTCTAACTGGAAAATAGACTAATGTTGAGTGGTGTGAATTAGTTATTAATTAATTCACTAATTATTAACTCATAAAGCAACTGAAGAATACATCAGTTAACTCAGTGCATGGACAGTTCAGTGGAGACAAGTGTTAGAGGTAAGTGAAAGGGCAAGATAGCTGTCAGTTGTGACTATAGTTGTGCATGTGATTTGCACAATCAGTGGGATTGAGTTGCCAATGAGTATTGCGTAGTGTTACACAAGGAAAACACGTGAATGGATCAACCATTCTCAGTATTCTCTATGCAGGATTGCGCAATGGAGGCAGGCAAACCGTGGAGGTGATTTGAGCCAGCGATTGTTTCAGATCTATGCTGTATTGTGTGTAACAGGTGGAGCTAGTATTGTACTGTGTACTGTTACATGATCTCAATCAATATAATATACAGATAGTTGTGGGGTTTTCAGCTTTATGCTTTCCTCGGGTACATACTGTTTTGATATGTGTGATTGATGCTTCAATGTGTGCATGTGTATGTTTCTGAATACTGCTAAATTGATGACCAACGTAGATGAGGATATGTATTATGCATGCATTTCACAATAGTGTATAATCAGGATAATATCGGTTGAATAAGTTTCATATTATTCATAAAAGTTCTACATGGTATCAGAGCAGGTTGATTTGTAGAAGAGATTTTTATAGGATATCAAAGCAAGTTGATCATCGGATCTATTATTCAGGAAGTGACTACGTTTTATTTCTTCAGGCAGAGTCTGTAATCAGGCCAAGTAGCCTCTGGATTCATCCTTCTCTTGGAAGGTGAGATATCTGGTGAATGCCCATATAGTCGATATATGTACAAGAAATACTTCGTTCTCACGAATTTTAGATCAGAAGCGGTTGAGTTTTGAGCTGGTGGAATTCGAATTTGCAGCAATGTTTTCTTGGTGTCAAAGTTGAAATGTCTTTTAACGGATTGCGATTGGAGTATGCCCTTGAGGGCAGCTTGAACTATATTGCATGGAAGGAAAAGATGGAGGCGGCGTTAGATGATAATGGGTTGAAGGAGTTCATAGATGTGGATGCCCCAAAACCCACTGAAGTTACTCAAGTCTCGGATTGGCAAAAGAAGACAGCAAAGTGTTGAAGGATTCTATTGGAGGGCTTGAGGGATCACATTGTGTCCAACCTCCATGGAAAGGCTACTCCATACTTGATGTGGAAAGCGTTGAAAGATCTATACCAAAGCAAGATCGACCTGAGGAAGTTGGCACTCAAGGATAAACTCAGAAACATAAAGTGTGAGAAAGGCGGCAGTATGCCCAAGTATCTCATGAAGTTCACCCAATGTGGGGATGAGTTGGGAAGTGTGGGGGTGACTGTCGATGATGAGGACTCGGTGAGCTTGGCTCTACTTGGTCTTCCGAAGAGTTGGCATTCCTATCAAGACTCTGTCAATGGTCGAGAGAAATTGCCAGGATGGGAGAGACTTTGGTCGGATCTTGTGCAAGAGGAGATCAGGCAGAATGCCAGGGACGGATCTTCATCAAGGGCACCTGATGACAAAAATTGTGCTTTGGCTGCCAAAGCAAAGAAGGGGAAGAACAAGAAAGCTTCTCATTCTGGTACGAAAGGCAAGAAGCAGGACATGTCCAAGGTGAAGTGCTTTCACTGTCACCAGCACGGACACTATGCCACGAATTGTCTACAGAAGAAGAAAAATAGGCGAGCTGTTGGATTTGCAGCGGGAGAGGCCTTAGCCTCGCAGTTTGAGCTGGATTTTTCACTGATCGCATGCTTGGTATCAAATGTGATGGGATCGGTATGGTTCTTGGACAATGGTGCATCTTTTCACATGACAAGAGATCGAGATTTGTTTTCTGATCTAGATGAGAAAGATCTTGGAGTGCACATCGAGATGGGTGATGATGGTAGATACAATGCGACTGGTATTAGTACCATTTCCTTTGAGAGGGAGTCTGGTAAACCCTTCGTATTGAAGGAAGTGATGCATGTTCTAGGATTGAAGAAGAATCTTATCTCTGTGGCGATGTTAGAAGACAAGGGATATGATGTTGTTTTCAGCGAGGGAAAGGCCTTCCTGTGCAGCAAGACAACTGGAGAAACTCGGAAGATAGGGATTCGAGTCAAGAACCTTTATCAGTTGCATGTATATGGATGCTCAGCAATGGCATGCAAGGCAGAAGGAGTCGTGAGCCGAGATGATGGCGAGTTGTGGCACCAGAGATTGGGCCACCTTCACCATGGCGCCTTGAAGATACTGCAGCAGATTTCTACTGGGCTTGCTAAAGGCACTCTTGCGCAGTTAGATCAGTGTAAGGGGTGTATTTTGGGAAAGTTTGTGAAAGCCACCTTTCACGAGAAGGATAGTCGCACCACGATGATCCTTGAGAGAATTGACACAGATGTGTGTGGACCTTTCTCAGTTGCTTCAATAACAAAGCATAGGTACTATGTGATCTTTGTTGATGATTTCTCCGGAAAGTGCCAGATCTTCTTCATGCAGAAGAAGAGCAAGACATACTAAAAGTTTTGTGAGTTCAAAGCACTGGTCGAGAAGGAATCGGGGAAGAAGGTGAAGGCTCTTAGGAGCGACAATGGTGGTGAATTCATCTCTGGCGAGTTCAAGGATTTCTGCAGCGCAGAAGGGATTCGAAGAGAGCTCATAGCTCCCCATAACCCACAATAGAACAGGGTTACTGAGCAGAAGAACAGAATGATCGTGGGTGCTGCAAGGGCGATGTTGCATGATCAGGGCCTACCCCTTCACTTGTGGGCAGAGGCATGCAATACTACAGTATATGTGCAGAACCATTGTCCTCATAAGATACTTGGCATGAGTACATGTTAAATTGGCAACAAGGGCCAAACTCCATGTTGATCAGCTTATTTATGACAGCTGATATTTTTATTGGGTCCCTCTCGTCGAGAGGTGTAGGATTGATCCAAAGATCATCCGATTCTGATAAGTATTTATGGAGATATGAATTTATTTTGTTTATATAATTATTATCAAGCCGACCAGCTCTTATGTAGGCTCTAGAAGCCCAACCGATGTGTCTATTCATCATCCTCATTTTGGTATAAATAGATGAGGATTTGATGTCATTTGAGATACATCTTCATGAGTAGTCTCCTCCTCTCCACGTCTTTGGGTTTTGGTGAAGGAGAAACACTAATGAAGGATGCCCTAAGATGATGCCCTAATCTTACACAGTAATGGAGACACTTAGCTGCAGGTCAAGGAAGACATTTACTCGCTGTAAAAGAAGACTCGTATCCACAGCAAATGGTGGAGACTTTATACGTTGTATACACTGGTAGGAGAGGCCTAATACACTGGATGCACAGGTCATGGATAAATATATTACAGCATGGAAATGATATATTACAGCGTGGCAATATATATACTCGCAGGTGACAACATATACGCTGATCATGGAAGACACCTAGCCACAGTAACATGAAGCCTAATACGCTAGTCATTGAGACAGCATACGCAACAATATATATATATGCACAGGTCATGAAGCAATATATGTATGAACAGTTGGGAGACCTAATGCAATTAATAGATGGAGACCTTACGCAGAAGATATATACGCTCAGCATACGCAGTATACATATGCACAGGTCATGAAGATACATATACGCAGCAAATGGAGGAGACCTTATACACTGTACAACGCAGTCAATGAATGGTAACACAAACCGGCCTGATCTGCTGTTCTTGAATAAATTAATGCAGCAGCAAGGTCTCTTTGGTTATCAGTCCCGTAAGTCTCTGAGGTACAGTCGTACCCTAACATAGGAGGTGTGATGAGGACGCTGTAAACAACAGTAATGAGGAGGATTACGTTGGGTGTCATCTGAATAAGTTTCAGTGTTTCTCATACCTGTAAAAGGAGACATACAGTCTCAACAGTCATTACTATATTCAGATCTAGTATCAAGATAACAAGGAGCTAAAGTAGTATGATCATAATGATGTATGAGATCATGAGCATGGGCAGCATCATGATGAATGAGATCATGAGCATGGGCAGCATAATGATCATGGGTAGCATGATATATGAGATCATGAGATAGCATGATGGTGCAACACAATCAGGGGCAGAAAATGGACGAGATGCAGAACGATGATAGGTGAAGGAGTCACCTTGAGAATCAGTTGAAGCAGAATGTCTTCA
>APFE031614764.1:4068-17222 GCA_000404065.3 Pinus taeda | reverse complement strand
GGGTTGTGGTATATTCTTTCCACATAGTTAACAGGGGGTTTGAGGGGTACCCGTAACCCCACTTTATGGGGTTCGGGGCAGGGCCCGAAAAATTTTGGTTTTGGACCCTATGTTAGGTTGGGCGGACCCACCTATGGTTTTGTGCATGATTTTCGCACATGTTTTTTGGACGCAATGGTTTTCGGTCCATGGTATTGGATCGATGTTTTTTGGTCCATGGTATTGGACGTGATGGTTTTTCGGTCCATGGTATTGGATGCTTCAGCATGTATAAATATGTATTGTAACATTGAAAGGAACATAATGAAACATCAAGCTGGTAGTCTTGGTTTTGAGATCCAGTGGGAAATCTCTGTGTATATGTGTTTTATGTGTTATGCTCTCGCATTTTTATTTTTCCTGTGATTTAGAATTCGTATGCAGGTAATTTATGTATGGGGTTAAAACCTACATTCATTATATAGGATACCAGAGGTAGTCCCACCTACCACCACATCTTTGATCACTGCTAAGAAAGGCAGCAAGCTCATCTCCCAGACCAGGAAATGCATCTGTATGGTTCGCTCCCAAGGTAAGGGGAAGATCGTTGCTACATCCATGACCCCTGCAAAGGGTTTCTCCATGCAGCAGCAACATCAGAGGGATAGAGTCATGATAGAACACAGGAACAACTTCTCCTCACCCACAGGGGTACCACACAAGTTTCAGGTGGGCGACAAAGTTTGGTTACATTTGCAGAAAGAATGCCTTACAAGAGCCCATCAGAAGCTCCGACCACTCCGACATGGTCCTTACACCAGTACCAAGGCTATGGGAAACAATGTTTTAAAGCATATCATTTATCCATTCCTTCACTTGCACTGTGTGTTCAATGTGGACCATCATCGACCATGTTTCCCACCATTTCTAGTCACATCAGAGATTGCAGAACAACTCACCAGAGACCCAGCTCAGCAAAAGTTTCCTCATCTCAGGGAGGAACTCAACGCAATGGGGACCATTGCTTCCTAAGGGGGAAGGAATGATCCAGGTGGATGTTGGTGGCCACCCACCTATCCCATTGGGACCCCCGCAACTGTCTCTTTCAGTTTTCAGTTCCGTAATTGTAGCACAATTTACCACTATTTTTAGCAAGTTTTTTTTTTTTTTTTTTTTTTTTTTTTTTTTTTTTTTTTTTTTTCTTCGGGTCGTGAACTTCCGGAGCCATTTTGAGGCCTTAAATGACGTTTTTTGTGACCCAAAGTGGTATTTCTCGGATAGATCTTTCTAACAAGCTATCATACGCGTCAAATGGAGATCGTATGCCAAATTTACGACCCCGGGAAATTGATGTACCAATTTACCCAAAACGGGGCCCACAATTTGGCATTTCATCTTCTAGGGTTAGGTTTTGGATTGTGAAGGGTTTTCCATTGTTTCTCAACAATAAATAGGCCTTCAAGCCTCATTTTAACATAGTTCGGAACAGTTCAGAGGCATGTATCTGCCACATCTCTTCTCAGAGATAAGCTACCATCACCCTAGCTGGTTTATTTCTATTTCTGGTTGTAAGCATATTTTGGTATTTTCCATTAAAGAAATGAAGTATTATTTCCACTGCATCTTTGTGTATATGGTTATCTCTGTATTTTATTGCGTTCCTGTTTAAATCCGGATCATAAAGCAACTGAAGAATACATCAATTAACTCAGTGCATGGACAGTTCAATGGAGACAAGTCTTAGAGGTAAGTGAAAGGGCAAGACAACTGTCAGTTGTGACTATAGTTGTGCATGTGATTTGCACAATCAGTGGGATTGAGTTGCCAATGAGTATTACGTAGTGTTACACAAGGGAAACACATGAATGGATCAACCATTCTCAGAATTCTCTATCCAGGATTGCGCAGTGGAGGCAGACAAGCAGTGGAGGTGATTTGAGCCAGCGATTGTTTCAGATCTATGTTGTATTGTGTGTAACAGGTGGAGCTAGTATTGTACTGTGTACTGTTACATGATATCAATCAATATAATATACAGATAGTTGTGGGGTTTTCAACTTTATGCTTTCCCCGGGTACATACTGTGTTGATATGTGTGATTGATGCTTCAATGTGCGCATGTGTATGTTTCTGAATACTACTAAATTGATGATCAATGTAGATGAGATTATGTATTATGCATGCATTCCACAATAATGTATAATCAGGATAATCTCGGTTGAATAAGTGTCATATTATTCATAAAATTTCTACACAAATTGCGTCATGTTGAAAACAATGATATTTACTTTCCATTAAACTTTTGGATAGTTCTCTATGATTTATTTTCAGGGACAAGGAAGGCGAGATTCATATTAATTTGATTTATTTCATAAGTTATTTACACAATAGATTTACTTGCTAATGCTTTCAAGTTAATTTCACACAAGATTAGTACAAGTAGAATTAGTACAGGTAGAATGATTCTGAATTGCTTTTGAATTCCTTCCAGCATTTGCAGTCTCTCCATATTGTGTCAACACTATTTGGTTTCCAGTTATGATTTCTTTTCTGAATTTCCTTTCACATTGTTAATTGCCTTTTATTTCTCGCATGATTTAATTGTTTGGATTGGTGTTTTCTCAAGCTCTCTTTTAGTGCAAGATTTCATTTATTGATGAGATTAATATGCAAGATAGACTAGCATTTGTTTTGTAGGTTACTAGGGGCTCTCTCTGGCATTACTAGTGCTACGTCTCGAAGTTCACGAACTATATGGATTGACAAATTAAATGTTGGTACATTTACGGACCCTATACTCCACCCAACAAAAACGGGCTTGGCGCTGTAGTGGGAACAAGGACCCTTTAGAGAAATGATTTTGCGAATGATATATGGTAGTCTATGGTGATTTTTCATGGGCATCGATGCTTCCCTTTTTTTATTCGACGAATTAATTAATGCCGTTGACAAAGTGCTTATGATGTAGAGATTCCATGTGACCTGATTTAGCACGTCCTTATGCTCCCTTCATGCTGTATACTTCCATAAATCAAATGCAGGTCTTGCGTTAAGGCTTAGAGGATCGTTGGGTGCGTGGATTCCTAGTTATATTTTGCATCCTTGAAGGGACATTGGCAAGTGGATCCTATGTGGTCACATAGTCGCTGAAGGTAAAGGGTCACACCAATTGTTAGCTCCTTCAGACACAATCTTGCGAACAAGCGACCTAGGATAGGTCGCACAGTCGCATTTAGAGAAAGTCGCATCATAATGTATTTCCTCGTGCATAATTTTGCGACCAAGCGACTTGGGAGAGGTCTCAGAGTCATGTTGAGGGCAAGTCGCACCTTCTAGCCTCAGGCTAGAATGTGACTCAATGACTTTAATGGATGTCCAACTCAATGGGGTTGCATGGTTGCATATATCATGGTTGCATCTTGCTGGCGCTTGTTTGAGGCTCTAAAACTGTGATCTTGTGACTTAGAGAGGTAGCATGGTCGTGGGTCGCATTTAAAGCTTTCATCCTTGAGGATAATTTCTTGTGACTTTGTGGCCTATCCAATGATGATTCAGTGATGCATACCTTTGCTGGAACCTTGTAGCATTGCGTATCTTGTAGTGAAAAACGGCCATATAAAATCGATGTTATGGCTCCATAATGCATGTTCTGGAGACAACTAGATATGTGCAGTGCCATCACAACCATCATGTGCTTGTAACCAAGTGACTAACGCACTTCCCTTCCTGCTATGTAGCATGCATGTTTAGAAGAACAAATCTTGCAATGGGTTGTTGATTAGATCTTTGGAATGCAGCAATAGGAAACTTCTAAATTGGATCATTCAACTGGATTTCAAAGTGGCCTTCTTAAACTTGCTCCCATCCCATTAGCGACTATTGAGGTGTGCATGTTCCCATGTGACCTTCTCAAAGGGCTAGCATTAATAGTGTAGGGATTTTGATTGCTAGAACCAGTGTCTAGTGTTGTGTAACTCCCACGATATTGGTGTGTTTTCCTATGTCTGTGTTTTGGGTATGAACTCCTCAATACTATGCGTTCCATATAATTTTTGGCATAGGTCATGAACCCAACTCAACGCCTTCTTGCATACCCTGTCGAGGTTTTTGTTTACTTTATCTGATGGTTGACATGAATTTCCACAGGAATGCCTACAGAAGTGTATGGATGAGGAATGGATTGGGGACATGAAAATTTCGATGTTAGATATGTGTTGTTTGAATAGGAGACTAGTCGCTGTCCCTACGATATGTTAATCATTGAAAATTCAAAATTTATATGCCTCTTTCACCGTCATATTTTCATGGGTCGATGTCATGTAATAAAACGAGTGTAGCAAGCTAGAGAGGTCTGCTCTCAATATATGATCTGCGTCGATTAGAGTGTATCAAGTGATGTGTCCTGATTCAAACCGAGCACTTAGTGCGAAGTGATGAGCAGAGCTTCGATATTTTTAGCACGATCCTTTAAATCTTTTAGATTATGGCCTCATTGTTGCCTCAGAAATATCAATGTGACCCTTCTATTCTATGCTCGCTAATGGCCCCTTCATAACTTATCAAACATGTGGTCAACCATTCACCTTTAACGTGCTCAAAAGATAATTTTGTAGTCATGTAGAGATCTCGTGGGTGTTGGCCATTAGCGATGACCTAAATACTTCACTCTTCATGTGCGAGACATGCCATCGTGATCTTTAGTGAGGTTACGCAAAACCTTAGCCTCTGCTACTATCGAGCCTATATGCACAAAGGTAATATTAGTTGGTTTTAATACTATATGTCACAAGAAAAGTCTTTGCACACTTATATGTTAATACCTACGAGCGTAATGAACATGGGGCCAAATACTTGTTATGGATACGTAAATACCTTTAATGTAAATGACCTTCCTACAAGCATGATAAATTTAGTGCTTGTATAAAATCCAAGATTTTAAGCTTGGCTATATAAAGGGCACTTTATTAAATGCATAAAACCCCTTAACATGTTAATTGGTGTCCAATTCAATAATGAATAACTAGTTGTCATGTCCAGGACCAAAGCTATGATTACATCTTGGAGAAGGAAAAGATATGGGTTACAATCAAGGAGTCATTAAAATCCCTTCATCCCTGGTGAATCCAAGATGATGTTATGGTCTACTGTGAATGCCAGATTAAACAAGGTTGGCACTTTATTCAACAATCTAGGGTTTTAGGCGTGCAAGAAGGGGGACCCAATGTGAAAACCCTAATAGATATGGAAGGGACAAGGATGATGGTGAGGCAGTGCCATCGACAAAATGTATTCCCAAAAACCCTAGTGGGTGAGGATTATTTCAGAGCAGGGTTGGGCCTTTAATCACATGCCCCTAGGGTTACAAGGATGCTAGAGGAAAGTAATGATTCTCACAAACCCTAATGCACATGCTGAGATGAAGAATTGGCCAAGAACATCCGGAAATATTTTGAACAGACTCTCACCATGATTCCATGTGATGGCAATGAAAATGAATCCCTAGAGGCATGCGAAGACGAGCTTCAAAATCATGAGAGATTCTTAATGCATAAATGAAACCATTAACCTTCGAAACCCTAATGCGATCCTAAGGCATATGTCTGAGATAAAGCATGATGCAGAGGTAATGTATGAAGTGTGGGTGGGTGCATCAAAGGAGTCAGACAGGAGAGATCGTGGGGAGCGTAACTGGTTTTTGGCCTTTTTGCAACCCTAGAGGTAGGTGAATTATGTTAAATCATGAAGGGAATCATGTTAGGGCAAATTTAGGGCTTCTCGCCAAACCCTAGTAAGGTCAACATAATGAAAGCCAAATTGGAGTCTTGTCTGCCCACACACGGTGCCACCACTGATAAAAATGCACATTAAATAGGTACAATCTATGAAGTCATGGGAAAGACATCAGATTTACAAAACCCTAAGGTAATGGTAGGGGCGATGGGTGAGATGAGGCATGACAAACGAATGCAATATATATCACACGATTGCACAAGTGAGTGCATCGATAGGGTATGATAAGAACAAGCCATGGGGGGGGGGAATAGGTAAGGAATTACTGGCGCATCCCTTAATGGCTTCAGGCGAGCAGTGAGGGACTCGAAATTTTAGATATGTCCAAAATTTTGGGTGGTGTTGTAGCAGCTACAATAATTTGCGAACCACTGGTAGAATCCAGTATCTCTATCAACATCCCTGCAATAGTTTGAGCCCAGGTATTGATGCGAGGGAATATTGAACGGTTGCTATGGGCACCTCTTACTATTCCTCGACCTTTACAGGTATGCCTTCTCTTTGTGTCTTAGTAAGGTCTTGATAGTCAGTAAACACCCAATAAAAAGTTCACACATGCCGATAGTTGATGATGATGTAAAGAACGAGGCAGAGGGCTTATAATATTCAGAATTTTAAAAGTAAGTTTCTGGTGTTTCTCCACTACTAGCAGGCCTATACAGTACCCCAGTGGAGTCACTCAAGAAATAACAAATGTTACTCCGCTACCAGCGAGCCTGGTCAGTACCTCGACAGAGTCGTTGGATTGCCTCTTTTTGCAAGAAGCCTTTCTTGATCCTTTACCATTTATTTCATTTCATTTTCTTTTATATGTGCATTTTCAATTATTACTGAGCATTCATTGCGGTAGGTTGGACGAGGGATCCCAACTTATTTTACGAGCAAGTGAGGTTGTTTCTTGTTTGACAGAAACTAAGAGATATCATGATTTAGGTTTTCCCTTATGCCAAGCATCCACATCTGATTTCCAGTTATCAAGTGAACAAAGAACAAAAGTCATTGAAATAATCAAGACCATGTTGAGCACGAGGTTTAGGTTATGGGTATAGGTCATTCAAATTGATTAGAGTTCCCCATGAGCAATCTGTTCTTATTTTCCTTGTTAATAAATTAGACTCGTAGGAGAGATATCCAGGATGAAAATTTGATGAATGGTTCCAAGAGAGGCTACCCATTGGTGCAACCATCACAACTTCACACCATAATTAGGGCTAGGGTTTTAGTTCTAGGTTTAGGTGACTAGGGAAATCTCCTAGGGTTTCAAACATGTGTGAAGAGGTTGAAGCAATCACTTTAGGGTTGGATCAAGTGCAATTAAGGTGTGAGAAAGTTATTCCAAGTACCCAAGGTTTGAAAGCTTCAGGTTCGTGAGGGCTCATGCAAAAATATGCAACACAAAGGGAATTTCCAAGCTAGGTCCAAGGTGAGTGTGTGTTAAGCAAGAAGAAGGTGCATGATGAAATGCAACAGATAGGGCTAATAATGCAATATAATGCTATGTGCAGAAGAGATCATCTAACTGCAATTAAATGATCAATGCAATGGATATGCAAAGATTTCACGGATGTCATGCAACAATAAACAAATGAAAGGAAATGAGTGAAAAATAAATATGCAGGGAACCAACTACCTAATGTAAGGAAAGTAAAACATGACAAGTTTAAATCAAAAAGAAAATTTTAATCAGCAAACTAATAATAAAAAACTAAAACCTAACTAGTCTAAACCAAAAATCCTAATTTAACCAAAGAGGAGGTTGGGTCATGTGAAATCAAAATTCCAGTGCAGCCACCGCAACAACTCCCAACTTGCAAAAAGAACAATGACAACAATTAGAATTTGTGAAAAGAGTTGTGTAGAAAATAAAATGCTCACCCGTAAAGCCTGCACAATAGAAAGAAAATCCTGTCTACCTATAGGGAAACATGTTAGAAAAGACCTTTCAAGGAAAGCTGTAACCCAATCCAGGTAAATCGAATCAGAGGCATGAAATTTATATTCATACATCCATGACATACATCTATTCATGTTTAACCCTAAATGAAATGCAAGTAAGGCAAGATGTTGTCGGCTAGCGAAGGAATCCGCTAGATTAATCCGATCGGAAAACTTATCATGATGTAGAGGATGATCAACTTGATGACTCCGACAAGAGCTTTTGCTGGGGTAATTGAGATCCCTAAGGATTCAAACACAGAAGCCCTAATCTCAAAAAGCCTAGTTTGAAGTAGCTCAAAGACTTCGTCAAGGGTGTGAGGACCTATCATAGCCATTAGCGACAGTTAAAATGCCTCACCGTCTTGACAAATCTATAAAACTTCAAATGACATGCCATCAAACATCGGTAGCTTCACAAGGTTTGTAGGTTGACGTACATGGTTATCGTTGGTTGTGACCGGACAACTATGAGTGAAAATATTATGGATTGGAACTGATGTCTTAATATTGATACATGGGCATCTCGACAAATAAGATTTTTTAGATTCCCAAGAATGAACTGAATTAACCGAAAGAGTCTCAAGCAGAGGGGAGGTCAGGAGATTGGCACCTTCCCATATAGGAGATTGTAAGACATCATCTGATTGTGTATGTTGATGGATTGTACTGGCCGGGAAACAATCAAACAAATTTGGGACAATGGCCAGAGCACTCCCTTCAGCAAAAAAATTAGGATATAGAGGTTGATGCACACCAGCTGCAAGGTGATGGAAATATTTTCTCAGAGAGACATCACTCAAATCAGAGGGTTTCCAAGATGAGCTCACATCTAGCAAGATGATGTTGAGAAGAGCATAATGTGCAGAAACCCTAATTTTAGAAACCCTAATTTGACTTGGTTCAGGGGTCTCACCAGGAACGTGAGAACCTAACATAACCATCAGTGGGAGATAAAGTGCCTCAACTTCCTAATGAGTCCTTAAATGTTCAAAAGGCGGGTCATCAAATTCTGATGGCTTCGTAGGATCAACAAATGGATACATAGGATAATCACCAGAGGCATGAGTGAATATATGTTCGGTAAAATGAGAATCGTTGAAACCACCAATTTGATCAAGTTGTGTATTTGACACATAATGATCTTCTTGGATTGGGAGTGAAGAGGGATTAATGAGAGAACCAAATTGAGTTGGGTGATATGCATGACCCTCTTCTTCACCTGTTAAACACTGCGAGTGGAAAAGATCAAGCATAAGGGACTTAAAATTTGCATCCCTTGACTGTGAAACATCACCCTCATGTACATGATTCCAATCAATGTGAGCAAGATAAAGATGTGAATGATCTAAAGGAACCTCTGTTGTAGTAGACCCATGGAGTAAATCAGGGTAGAATGGATGCACAAGGTCAAATGAAGGGGCACCAATTGAACCCAGACTCACAGCCTGCCCATTTATGTTTGCAAAAGGGGAAGATGGATTTGCAGGCATGACGTGGTCCGTGGATATAATGGGACAATCAACTTTACCCAAGAGAAGATCAAGACAATCATGGGTAGTGAATGAGATCTAGGAATATAGTAATACATATGCTGAATGGACTCAATTTGGGTTCCATTAGCCGGAAGAGATGTTATATAATTTTTAGATTCAAGATCAAAAGAATATACGAAGGATTTAGAGTTGAGGCCATCAGATTCATTTCCCAGAAAACATTGTTCATCATTTGAACCATTTACGACCAAAACATTATTATGTAACAAGTGAATAGGAGGATGAGAAATCCCACAAGAAATAATCTCTTCCTTCGGGGCTTGAGGTTGTTCCAAATTAAGAGAGATATGCAAAACAATATTAGGGGTATAATCTAGACACTTTGTAATATTAAAACTATGGTGATACTCATGCGAAACAAGATTTGTTTCTAATTGAAAATGTTGTAAAGAAACGAGAACCAACTGTTGAAAATTTATATTCAAACACACCCAGTCGACATCTCTTTTAGGAAATTCAAAACAAAGATATACAAATCTAAAAGCAAAATCCTCTAAATATTCTTCAGATTTCATCCTAAGCTCATTTATCCTCTTTAACACATTTTAAAAATCGTACTTGTGAAATGCTTGTTGGAGCTTATCAATGACTTGCTCGAATGAATGAATGGACGTCGCTGGCAATGTGTAGCGCCATTGCTTGGTGTGACCTTCAAGGGTGAGTGAGAAGAACACACAAGCAAAATTTTCATCGTCAATCTCAAAAAAATTCACAAAACTTGAGGAAACCAGAAATGTGCTCGATTATGGATGTTCCATCCTCACCATCAAAATTTAACTAAGACAAGTGATGGAGCTACTCCTCAGGGATTGAGAATAAAAAAATAGACAAACCCGATAAACATCCCGGGAGCAAAATTCTAGTTGGAGACATTAACAGATATGAGACGAAATTGCAGGCCCCAAGGGCTCAGCTTGTCATCTGGCCCTCTTTCTAGTTCCAATTTGTTGATGGGTAGAAATGTACCGTCAACAACTAAGGGGTCTCCCCATTGTGAAGTCCCAATTAGAACTCACACCATTTGGTATAGGAGCCCCATCCAGTATGTGGGCCCGACTGCCACCGTGAATGTTTTATGCTCTTGGTTATGAAATGAGAAGGTGTCAGAGTGGGCCAAGAATGAAATCCTCAGGCAGTGAAAAAAATCATCCTAAGATTAACAAATTACAGAAAGAGGTGCAAAAAATTCTTAGCAACAATAAGAAGAGATATACGATGAGAGGGATTAGTTAGATAAAACCCCATCAGACATAATAAATAGGAACATGCTAGAAGTCAATTGTGAAGTAGTTCAGAATAGGTCACCAACATGGCAAGGAACAAGTAAAAATAGATCCAGAAGAAAAACATACATGCAACCACTATGTATCAGTACATAACATCTTGCGTATATGAAAGCACACATATAAATATGGTGAGGTACCAGACAACTAATACAACCACCATGAGTGAGCATGGGAATCAGTGCCAAATATAATAGAAAACATCATATTAATATGATGCAACTTCAAATACATATCATGCAATTGGTAAATACCCAATAGTGGAACACAGGTTGTTCATACCATTTCCCGATGCGAAATTCCTAGCCCCACTGCAAATCCACTCTACTAGCTACCAAGAGCTGAGTGGCCCTTGCTCTCAAGCATAAATCAACTATTTATATTTGCCTCAACTAAATTTCTAAAGTACATGTGAATGAGGCATGAGGGAACATTTATAGAGATGGGGTGATTGTTCACCTACCGTGACCCTTGGCCTTCCCTCGTGCCCTTTCAGATACCCTCATGACTCTTTGAGTTTACCCACTTCTTTCTCAAGCCAAAATGATTGTTACATGCCCACATAAATCCTAACATAACTGCTGATATAGTGGAGGGAAATATTTGCATTACGATGAAGGAGAGAAAGGGGAGGGTGCAGAGGGTCTTCAAAAACCCTAGAATGCTTGTTTCCCATATGTCACAACGATGAGGGTGCTTGGTCCTGGAACTGTCTTGTTTTCCCGCCACTCTGCTTTGCTTGCATTTGTCAATCCTCTAGTGATGTGCCTTAGAGTTTATTGAGATGTTATTGGAGCTTGCAAAGGGACAACTGGATTGCTATGAAAGCTTCATGTTACCTCCTAAATCTTACACATAGATCGACATCTTTCTACCTTCCCTTTTCCTTGGAGCTATCTTGGATTCAATATATGTTGTTGGCCAGGACCATACATTCCTGCAACATCGATCCCTTGGGTCTTTTTATTAATCAATTCATCTTAAGTGTCTGCATAAATGGCAGGGATCTACCTTCGTAGCTTCGGTCCTACACATGTACACAGTCATTGATTAAGCACCAAGATAAAAGTATTCTGATGAAATACAAGAAATAAATATCACAGTTAATAATGAACAAGAACTCTTAGCCTTGAAATTGTTTGCGATTTATTGGTCACAAATTTGTGCATTTCTTTCCTCCATGTTGTGGGATTGAGGTGGAAACAATGGTTTCCCTCCATGAGTGGTTAGACTATTATTGCGGTACTATTTTCATGCTTCCTTTTCGTCATCACCCACATGTTGGGAATTTTTGCATTGCACTGTTTTAAACATTTGCAAAGGTGCCAAGTCAAATTCTTTGGCTACTACCGTTGAATAACACGACCCTTTGTGCTCATTCGAACCTTGCACTACCTGAAACATATCTACAAACCTCGGGGTTGGTGTGCTTGCTTCTTGAGCCTGCACCTATCATCAACACCCATCATTATGCTTCTCATGTCACCAAATCCATCCTTGAATTCGTATCCTTGGTTCTTTTATCCAACTAATAAGACTGGTTTGGTGCTGTAGTGGGAACAAGGACCCTTCAGAGAAATGATTTTGCCAACGATATAGGGTAGTCTATGGCAATTGTTCACGATCTTGACAAAATGATTATGATGGAGAGATTCCATGCTACATGAATTAGCATGTGCTTATGATCCCTTAATGCTGTATACTTCCATAAATAAAATGCGAGTCTTGCGTTAAGGCTTAGAGAATTGTTGGGTGCATTGATTCCTAGTTATATTTTTCCTCCTTGAAGGGACATCGGCAAGTGGATCCTATGTGATCAGTCGCTGAAGGTGAAGGGTCACTCCAGTTGTCAACTCCTTTAGACATGATTTTGCGACCAAGTGCCCTGGGATAGGTCGCACAGTCGCATTGAGAGAAAGTCGCATCAGCATGCATTTCCTGTTGGAAATAATACTGAGAGGGGGGGGGGGGGGAATCAGTATTATCACATTAATAAAACTTTTTCATTTCCATGATCAGATTCATATATGCTACTTCCACAACTTCTTATGATTAAGTTAATTGATCTTCAATGAGTGCATTAGAACATTATCAACCATATTATCATTTAACAGATGCAGTAACATAGAATAGATCATCACACATAAGGCACACACATGAACACCATGATAAAAGGTGGAAACCCAATGCGGGAGAAACTGCTGCAAGTCATCTAAATCTTCTTCTTAATAAGAAAATCCTTTTACAATATTTTGTACTGGTGCAGCCTTATACCAGTACGGGAGCTACAACCCCCTTTGCTCTTGTACTAGCCGATCCATTTACTAGTACGCAGGCTACTACCTGCTACAATTCTCCAAAGATTTCCTTTAGCTCTTGTACTAGCTTAGATACTAGTACGTAGGTATTGACCTACAATCTTCTCTTCTCCAGGTACCACGTTTCATCATTTTTCATACTGGATACACTGAAGCACAAAACATAATCTGAAAGGGCCACATTTCATCCAATTTTCATACTGGACCCAATAACCTCATTGAAGCTCATAATCAAACAACCTTCTGAATCACCCAATCACTAGATCAATACATATACAATGAGAGTCATCAAT